>CM050199.1:4227500-4250000 GCA_027475355.1 Coilia nasus
CCTGTAAGTGCAGTTTTTTTTGTTTTCCTTCTTTCTTTCTTTCTTTCTTTCTTGCTTTCTTTCTTTTACTTTTCCTAAGTAATATCCTAAGTAATTCATTCTTTTGCGGCTTTTGTGTGTATGTGTGTGTGGCTTGTGTGTATGTGTGTCAGGGAGAAAGAGAGCTCTTTAACAAAGACGTCTACAAAAACCTCTTTATGGGGTTTCAGTTATTCAGTGGTACTACATAAGATGCAGTGGTAACATTTGTGGATTGTAGTCCAAATCTGACCAGAGGAACAAGCCTCCTCTTCCTCCCTCTCCACTCCCTGATTTAACGCTTGCTTTTGCAATCGATGCCCTTAAGCCTTCATCACAGGACGCACTCTCAGAAGAGCAGCCTGATCCCAAATCAGTTTTGATGTGCCATTGCACTTCAGGCGTTTCTCCTTGAAGAGCCGCTTTTGTGGGTCTCAGTGTGGCGTCGCTGATGAATATGACCTTCAAAGGGATTGTTTATATACAGCCCACAATCTGGGGTTCAGTTGTCTGGCTGCTCGAGTACTGCTCCTGTTTAGAGGCAGCAACACTGTTATTGTGTTTGTTTTACGGATATACTCTTATTTTTTAAACCCTGTCATGCATTGTGTGCGTCACTCGGTGCAATCTTCTGGGACTGAGAGGGAAAGCAATTGACAGAGCAATCGAGAGAAAGCCTTCAGAGTGTCTAGAGGAGAAATATGTCTGGCTTTTGTAGGAGAGCACAAGGACAAGCTAAACGCTAAAGCAATCACGTTAACATCTCCCACTAGGTGTTTGTGTGGGTTGCTTTTTGGAGTGCTGTGCTTCTGGCCTCCAGAGAGATGTGAATAGTGTTAGAAGAGACGGGACAGCTTGGGCTCACTCTAATCCCCTGGCCCATCCTCCCGTCACTGCTTTTAGCACTTACGCAAGGACACTTTTTATCTCATATTTTATCTAAGTTTTATCTAATGCACAGGTATTTATGCACTCGGCCCCCGCCCCACACATTTGATTATTTTATTTAAGGGGGCGATACTCATTTAAAGCAATGCAGCACCCAAATATTTACAAAGACCATTTTTTTGTCTTGCACATTAACACAAAGAATGTGCTGGTGTTCAATCACATAAGTGAGTGTTAGTGTGCCAGAGGTATAGGTGGCAACACCTTCTCCGTTTATGCACACTGCCTATAACTGCTGACCACTGAGACCAGTTTTTTCGCTAACTGCTTTGAGGTCTTATTAAAGGGGTCATTGCATTGTTTTTTCATTAATTTTGTGGTGGTCTGTAGTATTAGTGAATGTCCTGTGAGCCAGTTTTGGTAAAAAAAAATGCTTTAGTGCTCCTGTTACAGACTGTTCTAGTTTGGTGGAGGAGATGGAGCGGGGAGAATGACAGGTTCTCGGCTATGCTAGTCACAAGCTACAATCATTCAAAGCCCATTCCGTCATAGCCTGCCAAATAGAAGATGTAAACGTTCTAAGCAAACACTCATCCTTACCTATATTTTGCTAAGTGAATGTGTGCTGCAATGAGACTCCTCTGGTAATCACAACTGTGGCATGGCTTTTTCTAATTAACAAACTTGCGTCACTTTGTTTGCCTTTTTCTTATTCGCTTGTTTTCTGCCTATTTTCTTTCATTGACTAATACATTTTCACGTGCAGCATGCATATGCAACTCGGAGTGACCCATCATATTTCCAAAACAGAAAGACGGTTGCTAGTGGAATGGTTTCTTGTAAGCCCAGCTATTTGCTGCCCTCTAACACCTACTCTATAGACATGTCCAAGGCCACCATAAATCATTACCACCAGATTTGTGGTATAGCCACCTGCTGTTAGAGCATCCACTAATGGCATTTTTTTCAGACTGATTATGTTCAGACTAACATAACCACATAACCACACAAGACAGGACAAATATCAGAGAAACATAAGTCCATATACAGACACTCACTGGCCCACACGCTTCTACATGCCAACACACACACACACACACACACACACACACACACACACACACACACACACACACACACACACACACACATTCAATTAGACATGCACACACACACAGACACAGACATGCACACACGCACAGACACAGACACAAACACACACACACACACACACACACACACACACACACACACACACACACACATACACACACACCAGTACACATGCGCGCGCACACACACACACACACACACACACACACACACACACACACACACACACACACACACAAACACAGCTGTGCAGGATGTGTGTGGTGAGGGAAAGGAAAAGTGCTCTCTGTGGTCAAAGCAAAATCGCCACACCACAGCATTAGTGCAGAATGGTCTTTGGTTCAAGGATTACATGTGTTTGTCTTTGTCACTGTGTGTGTATGTGCACATGTTTGTCTTTGTCACTGTGTGTGTATGTGCACATGTTTGTTTAAGAATAATTTTGGATTTGTTGTGTATGTGTGTAGTTATCTGTCACCATTATTGTGCCAAGGGGCCAAAATCTTTATAAGTGTGTGTGGTGTGTGTGTGTGTATGTATGTGTGTGTGTGCATTCGTGTGTGTGCATGTATGTGTCCTGCTGCCAAGTGGCTCCAGATGTTTGGTGGCCTGGAGGGCTGCCTGCTGCCTGTGTGTGTGTGTGTGTGTGTGTGTGTGTGTGTGTGTGTGTGTGTGTGTGTGTGTCTATGTGTCTCTGTATTTGTGTCTGTGTGTGTGTGTGGCGCAGGAATGCTGTGTAATGGGTGGCCGGTGGTGGTGGTGGTGGTGGTGTGTGAGCGAGATAGTATCTCTCCATGCTATCAGCAGGGCAGGGGCCGTGGCAGCAGCAGCAGCTGAAAGGAGGAGGGTGGAGGCGGAGAGGAGACTGGCGACTCCTGGGGGAGGTGGTGGTCGTGGTGGTGTCTCAGTAATTGCTGCGGTTGTCTATCTTTCAGTGAGCTGTGTGGAGAGAAGCTGGAGGGAAGGTGGTTGGAGGGGGGGTGGGGGTCACTGAGACTTCATGCTGAGAGAGACTTCACGCTGGTCAACTGCAGGACTACTTTGCTCGGTTGAGCAACATTCCATCACATGAGAATGCGTGCGAAGACAGCCATAAGTGTACTTCTGTCCAGAATGTGTCCGGGGTGCTAGTATTTCATTATTTTATATTTGTGAACTATGAGGTTTCTTCTTCCATTCCGTTTCCCTGCTTGGTCTATCTGTCTGTGTGTTAAACTGGTATGAGTGTGGGTGTTGCGGCAGCCGTCCCAAAAGCATTGGCAGGAAGGCTTCTCCCAAACATACTGTGCTTGGGCCTGGGGACTGCCAAGAAAAGCTGGCAGCGGTCAAACCTCTCTCCTTCGGAGTTCTTTATGTCTGTCCTTCAGCTTACCTGTTGTAATAACTTCTTAATAAGCTGCCAGCAGGCCCATTCAGTCCTCTGAATGCTCACGAATGGCTTTTCCCTTGATGGATAACTCCCTCAGCCTGCAAACGTAAGCAGTGCTCACTCACGACATACTACACTAGCCGTGTGTTCTTCCTGTGCTACCCACTGGATCTGTGTGTCTGCCCCATGATCCTGCTCCCAACTGAAATATGAAGACGGCTTTATGGTCATGTAACGACCAGCTTGTATGGGCAACGGTGCGCCGTGTGTTATAATAGCATGCCGCAGCAATAACAGCAGGCAAACAGTGTTGGTAGTGTTGCTGGGGCCCGTTAAGTGGTACGGCTCAGAGTTAGGGCTCCCTGGTGAGCACGCTTATCCCTCCTCAGTGTTCCAGAGGAAAGGCATTGACCAGCTGCCAGCGTTCCTCGCGTGTACACCACCGTACACCACCACCACACCTTGCAACCCGGGCCAGCATCACCCACCATGAAGCACCCACACCCAATTACAGCATCTCAGCAGTGGTCGCCTCTGCCCACACGCAGGCGCCCGATCTGGGCCACGGCCCCACTCCAGGGCCGCCGTTTCTCCCCTTCGTGTCTGGAGCCTTTGGAGTGGAGCTGCAACGTCATTGCCATCTGTTACCATTATGCCACATACCAGTGCTGAATTGGCCCATACACACACACACACACATACCCACAACAATACACACACACACACACACACACACACACACACACACACACACACACACACACACACACACACACACACACACACACACCCACAACAATACACACACACACACACACACACACACACACACACACACACACACACACACACACACACACACAAACAAATGAACAAATAAATAAATGCACACATATGCATAGAGAAGCTCACACACACACAAACTCGTGAACACACATGCTCACACAAAAACACAAATGTTCTAAAGTGTAGTTTTGGGAGATAGATGAGGACAGATGACTTCCAAAGCAGAGAGAATTATGCCTTGACAGCACTATTATGGTGTTTTAAACAGTCATCATAGGAAAAGTAAATGGAGTTGGTAAATATGGGAGGAGGATGAGGAGGAGGAGAAGGACAGGAAGAACCAGAGGAGCACCAGAATCCAGTGAAAGAGTACAGAGAGAACAGAGAGAGAGTAGCTGGTACCAGAACTGGCTGCAGGAGGGGGAGCTCTCAGGGGGATAAGGATTCCTTCTGAAAGGAGTGGCTCTCCAGGTCTGACGAATGCCTGGCTCAGCTGTGTGTTATTTTCTTTGTTTTGAAATCAAAGCCATCCAGCCATTGATCAGCGTGCTGCAGGCTGGCTGTCAGTGTTGCTGCTCTCCCGCCTGAAGCAGCTGGGTATCTCAAGTAGACAGCAGACCCTTGGAGACTGAGCCGCACCAAGACAGAGATGCACTGGCATTAAAAAGCCTAAACTGGTCCCCTTTGATGATGTCACTCGATGTGACCAATAGGTGTGCTTGATCGCTTCGTTTTGCCGCTGGCCAGATCAGTTTGGCTGTCTGGGGCAGAGCTTGTTTGGCGAGCCGACGACAGGCGGTCCTCTTTGTTGGACTGTAGCTAGCTGTCTCTCTCTCTTTCCCTCTCTGTCTCTTCCTCCCTCTCTTTCTGTCTCTCTCTTTAATGGGATTACTGTTATAAACCCAGGCTTGGGCTTGCTCCTGCAGCCGCATCCATCTTTTCTTACATGGAAGAGATTAAGTTCCTGGGTCTGGCTTGTGGCTTTTGAAGAATCGAGAGAAGGAAGAACAGCTGGCATATGGGATACCTCAGCACACTCTTGCTTTGACTCTGAGGAGAACACTTAGCATCGAACGTTAGTCATTTGCCCCTAAAATAAGTTTGCAAGATGTTCTACTAGTGCTCTGGTCCTTCCTGGGTTCAGGCTAAAGAAGTGGCTGAGGGTCTGTTGCTACTTTAGGACACTGTTGACCTCTGGTTTGGCTGTGGATAGCTGCCTGCTCTGAAGCTGAATTAACCACAGAGCAACAGGTTACTGTTTATGTAGGCTGTTGGATCAGACTCTTTCCCTTTGCTTTACTTCGTGCACAGAGTCTGCTTACTCTCAGTAGGCGTATGTTTACTTCCTGTTTCCTTGACAAATGCTTTATGTGAGCTTTTTTTACAATACCGGGCCGCCCTTAACCTCGGCCCGCTGGTTGGTTGCTAAAAAATGTAGTCGGGGAAACCAAAGCCTTAACAACAAAAAGTTGCCAATATTGAACAAAGCTATGGCAACACAATCCTGGTAGTTATTGAGGAACAGAGAGAGAAGAGTTGATGAACAGACATTATAGTCGTCTGTTGAAAGAGGATTTGGCTGTAAAGTCATCTGCCTGCTCTAAAATAACCTCTGCACTTTCCCTGTCTATATGTCCTTTCACTATCTCTGAGTTGTTACTGTGTCTGCACAGTAGGTGATACTCTGCATGTGTGGCATGTTTTCCATGGGAAAGCTTATCTCTGGCCAGTGGCAGGGGGCCCTGGGGGAACTAGCGGTGTCCTTTTGAAGCTGCCATCTCTGGCCATGGGGCAGTGCGGCCGATAAGGGTTGGACCTGGGAGCTGTGTGTGTGTCTGTGTCTGTGTGTGTCGGGTGGGGGGGGGGGCTGAATATGGGGACAGAGGTCACCAAGCTTTAGAGTTGTCCCTAACCCCCATTGGGTTTTACTCTGTGGGACACAGTGTGCATAATATGTGTGTGAAAATGGCCAGGACACTTCAAAGGGCTTTAGGAGCAGGTCCCTGTGTGTTTGCCCCTGTGTGTTTGCCCTCTGAAAGCAACAAACTTGGAATCCCTCAAATTCACTCATGCAATGAAATGTTAACAGCCACAGAACATGCTATTCTGTCCCTGATTTTGGCAATGATTGCTGCTGGAGAGAATTCTACACGAGGCAAGGGTGTTTGTGTGTGTGTGTGTGTGTGTGTGTGTGTGTGTGTGTGTGTGTGTGTGTGTGTGTGTGTGTGTGTGTGTGTGTGTGTGTGTGTGTGTGTACAAACATGCATACGTGTATGAATTTCAAGTATGATTTGATCACATTGATCACATCACATAGACCAAAACAAGGCGTTAGGGCAATTCATCAGAAACAACATGAAGTCTTTTGCCTTGAACATTGAGAATACAACATATGCTCAGGTATTGATGAGTATTGATGGCACAGAGGTGTTCAATGATTTGTTTATGCAAACAGCATAGAGCATATGGCTCATTGTATATCGCTGCCTGTGATCTGCACGGTGTGTTTTTGGTGAGCGCCGGTACACCGCAAGCTTGATGTGTTGGGGCAGGACTGCTATAAATACTCCCGCTGTGCTGCCTTATTTGTGGGCTCGGCCCATCCTCTCTTCCCCCTGATCACACGCCTTTGATCCGGCAGCCAAGGCACCGCCAACACACGTCATCTCAGCTGCTCTGGAGCGCAAGATCCAACATTGCATTTTTAAAGTGGAACGGAACTCTCAGGCGTCAGCACTTTTCACTCCACCTTCCACTCCACCATCTTCTTCTTCTTCTTCTTCTTCCTCCTCCTCTGCTTTCTCTCATTCTGGTACCCCCAATACCCCCCACCACTTGTTTTCCCCTTCCTACCCAACAGCTGTCTGCTCTGCTCAGATTGCTTAGGCTGTGTGGTGTCCAAGCCCCAACAGTTCCTGGCTCTTTGATGGCTTGAAGATTCTAATTGCTTCTGATTTAATTTGGCCCTTAATTAAACACTAACATCTGCTAGGGTGTCCACACGCTACCACGCATGACAGGTATGGTGCATGTTTGAGCACATATGTACACTCGCTGTGTGTGTGTGTTAGAGAAGGAGAAAGACAGTAAAAAGATGTGTATCTGTATGATCTAGAGGTGTGTAGATATGTATCTGTGTTTATATGATGATGTTCAAAAAGATACAGAGGTGGGAAGCTGCTCAAATTGTGTCAGTGACTGTTCTCCTGAAACATTAAAAACAGAATTGAGAGAGCGTGTGTTGACACAGATGAGTGTGTGTGTGTGTGTGTGTGTGTGTGTGTGTGTGTGTGTGTGTGTGTGTGTGTGTGTGTGTGTGTGTGTGTGTGTGTGTATTTACTGGCACAAATGAATATGCGTGTGTCTGTATTTTAGACTGGGATTGGGTTTGGGTGGATGGGCATGGCTGGGTGACATTTGATCTGCCCCCCCCCCCCCCCCCCCCCCCACCCCCACTGAGCTACTGTAAAGAAGAAAATGTGTGTGTGTGTGTGTGTATGTGTGCATCTGTATGTCTGTGCACCTGTGTGTGTGTGTGTGTGTGTGTGTGTATTCTCTGCTTTACAACAAAGAAGCTGGACATGGGCCTCTGCTGGCTCCACCTCTGCCTCGCGTCCTCTGTACCTGCGGGGCCTCTGTTAGTAATGAGAGCTCATGGGGGGCATGCACTCCGGCCTCCAGCACCCCCACCCCCCAACCATCCCCCCAAACCCCACTTACCCACTCACGCTGAGTTATGTAGAAGCCTGTCAGAGCAGAACAGCTTGCAGCCGCAATTAAGAAGTGTGACTCCAATATGTATGTGTAAGTGCACAGGAAGAAAGAGTAGGTGGGCTGTGACGCACTGGATATAGATGAAGGGATAGAGGAAGATGGCGAGAGAGAAGGACAGAGACAACAAAAGAGAGTGGCAGAGAGTGATAGAGAGAAAGGGGGCCCTGACCATAGTCGGATACGCAGGAGAGATTACTCCAGGGCCGAATACAAGCCTAACACCCGTTCGGCTCAATGAGCACAATAGACGTCGGAGTGGGTTTGACTGAGGGTTTATTTCATCTATTTGCAGGTAAGTTAAGTAACACAATGCTCTGGCCGCATGATACAAGTCTGCCCTAAACCAGAAGGACTTTACCTAAACACAGTTGTTCTGACTCTGAGCCATGTCGACCACACCCACTCCCGTATACATACAACCCTTAAAGGCATAGCCCTGTTCTACAACAGCAGCTTTACGGTACATTTGGTTACCTTTGGCATTTCCTCGAGGCCTTTGTCCTTAACGTGTGAATTTAATTAAAATTTTAATCACATGCGTTAATGCATCAACGTTGACAGCACTATTATAAATAAAACCCTTCGGTCATTTTTGACCCCACTTGTGCATCTAAGGGTTAACATTGAACCTAGTTCTTGTTTGAAATGCCTGATTGCCTCTACTTGTGAAGTCATTATGGAAAAAAACAAAAGTGGTCTTGTAAATCTGGATCGCAACAAAGAGTCTGTTCTGTTCATTGTCAGACAAAATAGCAGCTCATCTTTTGCCAAGGAAAATTTCTTCTGGTCTGCTTACATTTGCCTTCTGGGGGGTACTTTCAAGGGCCCAGCACTGGCCAGGGGCCCTTTGAGGACACTGTTAATAAGGGTGTAAAAAATATTATTATCACAATGTATTGCGGGACTAAAACAGACAAAAACAAAAAACATTGTTTAAACTTTTTTCTGTTTATATATTACAGCTCTGTTCTCCAATAGTGTTTTAAAATTCTATGTACTTTATGTTTTTGACATCAATGTTTCTACAGGTTTTGTTTGTATAAGTGTAGCGAAGGGGAGGAGAAGTCACCCCACCCGGCTTCGAACCCGGGTCTCCGAACAGGGGCTCTGACCGCAATGCCAAAGAGCCAGGCTCATTGGGATGGCAGTCAGAGCACACCCACAACTCTAGTGATGGTCACTCCATCACACTGCCTTCCCCTTCGGGAGGCGCAGCCATGCGCTTCACACACTAAGGTGTTCCTCACGCATCTCCGACCATACTGCTCCCATCCAGGGTGCCCCACACACTGGTGCTTTACCCATCACTGGGGTCCCTCACACTGGGGTCAACCTAACCTGAGGGTCCCTTATACGGCTCACACAGTGGTTGCACTTCCGATGACCTCACGGCAAGCCATCCCACTTCTGACACCATTTGTAGCGAAGGGAAGGAGAAGTCACCCCATCCAGCTTCGCACCCGGGTCTCTGGAGTACCAAACGTGGGCTCTGACCACAATGCCAAAGAGCCAGGCTCTTTGGGATGGCAGTCAGAGCATACCCCCAACTTTAGTGATGGTCACTCCATCACAATAAGAAAGTAAATATTTTTGTTGTAATGGCAGCTACCTCCAGATGTTTATTTTTCATACCATATTAAAATAAATTGAGTTATAAATTGAGTTATTCTGAGTTATGTGGATTTAATTCAGTTTTGATAAGAGGCAAGACTATCCAGATCGTAAACAGCAACTGGCAATTCAGCTCTACATTTTTACATTTTTTCGGAACTATGCAGATTATCACAATATATTGCAATATACCCAGTATCACAGTGTATCATGATAGAATCGTATTGTGACACATGTATCGTGATATGTATCATATCGTGAACTCCTTGTCAATACCCACCCCTTATTGTTAATATTATCATTAATAATAATGGGGCCCAAAATAGTATTGTTTCATATGGCCCAAAATTTGTAGCTGCGCCCCTGATCTGTGATGAGGGTAATTTTATTGTGGAAGGGTTAGATTTCCAAGATGTTGATTTCCTATGCTTGCCTGCTGGGCCTGCTGCTTATATTAGCCTGTGTTCATACATGTCGCGCAAGGAGAAATGTTTCATAATCAATCATCAAATGTCCAATTACTGCAGCATGCATGCTTCTACGTGCGTGCGTGCGTGCGAATAACAAGGAGAGAGAGGCTATATGAATAATGGCCGTCTATATGAGTCAATTCTCTCTCTCTCACACACGCTCGCGCACACACACATACACACACGCACGCCCGCATACACACACGCACATACACACACACACACACACACACACACACACACACACACAGGCACAGGCACACACACAGGCACATGTGCACACACACCCTTTCTGTGTTGTTCCTCTGAGCAGTAGTCCCCTGGTGTGTATCTGCGCGTCTGCTATAGGATTTGATGAATAGGGAGTGGGCTGTCATTGCTCATTCTCAGACACATGCGGGTTAAACCCCGACCATGTTCCCTCAAACACGCTATCTGTTTGTATGTATATATGTGTGTGTGTGTGTGAGAAAGGCAGAGAGTGTGTGTTTGTGTATAAGTGAGTGTGTATTTGAGTGTGTGTGTGTGTGTGTGTGTTTGAGAGAAAGTGTTTGTGTGTGTGAGAGAGAAAGTGAGAGAATGTGGATTTGGTTTGTGTGTGTGTGTGTGTGTGTGTGTGTGAACATGTGTGTTTTGTGTGTATGTGACATGTTTAACTAGGAATGGATTTGTAATAAGTCGAGGGAGGCGGAACGGTTATTTATTCGGAGGCATTGTTGTTCTTCAACACCGCTCAGAATGTAAACATTGTTCAGCTCTGTCAGTATTACTGCAGTCGAGTGGCTTTTAATGATGCTGATACTATGCTTTAAGGCTTCACTGTTTACCCCCCCCCCCCCCCCCCCCAGCACACACACACACACACACACACACACGCACACACGCATGTATGTGCTCACCACACACAGACAGACACACACACACACACATGTACAAGCTCTCTCATGCACACACAACCACACACACACAAACACTCACAGTCTCTGTCATGGTGGTTTACTAAAATGGAATTCTAAATGTTTTTTTACTGCCTTGCAATCCTGCAGGTTAGATTTAGTGATGCTTTGGTAGTGGTAAGTGGCAAAGTGTCTTAATTGGAAGCTATTGCCTTGTTGACTGTACTGTTTTATACAGCACACAAATGGAGGAACTGATTTTTATGCCTTAGCATAAATAATGTTTGAAAGTGTGTTTCAAACATGGATCCCACGGGAAGATGGGTAGTCACTTTATCCCGATCTGTTTAGCTCAACTGTAGTGTGTGTTGCTGGAATGCTAATGGATGGGGAGATCTACAAAGTGCTTGCTTCTCTGATTCTTCGCTCAGATAAAGGTTTTGATGCCAGTGAGAATTTTAAACCCGTTTCCCTCTTTCCTCCCTTCTGTCTGTCTGCCTGTTTTTTTCTTTACATCGCTCTCTCTCTGTCTGTCTCTCTGTCTCTGTCTCTCTGTGTCTCTCTCTCTCTCTCTCTCTCTCTCTCTCTTTCTCGCTCTCTCTCTCTCTGTCAGTCATTTACACAGAACCTCACACACTCACACATACACACATTATACACATTTCAGGCTCATTCACAGATGGAATACAGTGTTGGAATACATCACTCAAACAGTCATCGAAATTGTGGTTCCCCTGATGGTAATGATGATGATAATGATGATGATGGTGATGACAATCGTACTGAGGAAGAAGACGGTGAGGGTCAGAGAGCTGTGACGAATCTTTGTGCGGCTTTTGAGGAAAGTGCATGTCAGGGCGGAAATGCTCGCAGTGTTGTTTGCTGAGACTGACAGAAGCTTTTGAATCGCGAGCCTGTGATGACACCATGCTGAAAAGTGGGGGCCCTGGGAATGATGAATAGGATGCAAGTTTAATGAGGGGAATATTGCCCGTCTTCACCTCTCCTCTTCCTCTCTTGCTCTCCCTCACACTCTTTCGCTCTTGTTCTCTTGCAGTTCCACAGAGTATAAGAAAGTGAGGGTTGTTAAACTTTCCTTGTGAAAGTTTTTTAGTGCAGTAGAGCTAAAAGAATTCAGTCGTGGTTGAAGAGTTAGCCGGTGTATGCGGGAAGTATTGACAATACAGTTTGCTTGTGTGCTTTTTTTTAGCTAAAGACAGCAGTTGGCTCCTTACATGCAGGTCTGTAGGTCTTTAATGGGGTGACCTTTTGTGCCTTTGGGATGCGAACATTATTTATTATTCAAGGTTAAACATTAGGATGGACCTCATCGGTTTCCTGCCCAAGGCCTGGTGATAATCCAGCAGTTTGTGTTTATGTGTGTGTGTCTATCTCTTCCTATGTGAAGCCTTAAACAGACAGGACAGTATTTTTTTTCTAAAACAAAATGGATTACAAAATTGCATTAATCCTCTCAGTCCATTGACAAAGATCATGGCTGTGCATTCAAAAATAAACCACACAGAGATTAGTAGTTATTATTGTCTAGTCATTGCTGTTTGTAATGTAAGTACCAGTATGTTGCTCCAATATCCTGCTCACCGCAAACATATATAGTAAGCCTTCCATGCTAACATGTTGAAATCAATAATGGTGTCATGTTATCTTTGTTGGCTACTGGCTATTCCACTGTGGATAGTGGTAGCATGCAACCTCTCGCTAATAGGCAGTTAAACTATTTGGCCAGTGGTGAGTGTGAAATGGATGGCTCCTAATGTGTTGCTCTATATGCACATTGTGAAATGGAGCTGACACTGAGGCAGTGAGTCCACATGCTGATGGAGGATTAGTGTGTGTGTGTGCTGGGTGGGTTGATGGGAAACAGTCATCGAGCTCTGGCTTTGACCCGCTTGGTTGCATTCAGCTGTTTTATTGACCACACTCTAACTCTAAGTGTGATTGCTCTTAGCGCTCTGGTATACTTCTGTGCACATGGAAGCGCAGTCTCAGTGTGTGTCAGAAACCTTCGGCATGCCTGTCTTGTTTGTGAGTGTATTGTGGTATCATTCCAGAAATAGTGGAAGAACATGGAGCAGCTGAGGATATGCAAATTTGGAACGAACAGGAGTTTTGTCGCATGCACTATTCACACGCAATCAAATCTGGCAGACACACCACAGCCTCCATATGTCTCAAGCATGATGTCAATTTCCTTTCTGTTGAAGCATTCTGTGGCCATAAGTGTATGTGGTACAGCTGTACCAGACTGGCTGGATGTCCGCAGCAGTGACCACTGAACTTAAACTGGGGAGACAGTGGCACAGAAGGTAGCGGGGTCAACCAGCTATTTGATGTACGCTGGTTTGATTCCTGCTTCTTACTATATCAACATATCCATCAGCAAGACACTGAACTGGACTGACTGTATGATTCATTCCATTTAAAGTGTATTTTCCATTCCATGTAAACTGTCTAAGTTGGCATGGAAACTGGTAAAAGGATTGAATATTTTCACATTTTCATATAGCTGTATTGTACACAGTCTCTCATGCGGCCCTCACCTCAGAAGAGCTGTGACTGGAGAGTACACAGTAGCGGGGTTCACATTACCGGGCCAAACCCGAGCCGACACGAGCGTACCGGTGCTAGGTTGCTTCACACATTCAGGGCCAGGTGCTAACACGGGCCTACAGGGCCTGTCCTGGGGCTACTAGCCCGCGATTTCTGGCCCAACCTAAACGATGGTTCTACAGGGGCTACAGCGGGTCTAGAGGCGGTGTCAAGGTCGGGGCGGCGTCAACATTTGGAAGCAAAATAAAGCGAAGATGGCAGAGTATTATCTGCACCTGTATTACCGTCGTTACTGAAGAATATGAAAAAAATGAATCGCCAGTTCTGGTCAGCTGAAGATATCCGTGCTCTCCCCGTGGTCTGGGCAGAAGACAACGTGAATTAAAAATAAAAAAAAGACGAGGTTTGCAGAAACGAGGAAGTGGAAGAGCACGAGGATGAAGCAGCACAACAAGTTGGACATTCAGCGAACAACAACCTGGCAAATTTGCGAGAAGCATAAAAAACTACAGCTAAAAAGACATGGTATAACAAACCAATCCCCCTTCCTCACATAAAATAAATCTGAATTGCTTTTACTTAAGCAAGCTTAATTCTACATTCTACATTCGCAGTCTTGTATTTGGCTAGTAACATTTCAATTGCCCACCGTGATGCTGTGGACTAAGGCCCCGTCCACACGACAACGCTCCTAAAAAAAACGGAGAAGTAAATATTTACGTCCCCACGGGAACGTTTTCATTGCGTTGTCATTGCGGAAGGTGTGCTGTCTCAGCTTGAGGGGCATGATCAGAAGCGCAGTGATTCACTTTAAACATGTAATGTATGTTGATTTTAGCAATGTGTGTTCTTATTTAGATGGGTCGGATGCAGCGACAGTTGCCCTATTTAATAAGCATAACATATGATAATGTTTGTTGGACTGAACTAGGGATGTATAGGCTACAAAAAACATTTTGTAGTTCAATGTCAGATAGTAGAAACAGTTGCA
Organism: Coilia nasus; assembly: GCA_027475355.1. Lineage (NCBI taxonomy): Eukaryota > Metazoa > Chordata > Actinopteri > Clupeiformes > Engraulidae > Coilia > Coilia nasus. The sequence continues at coordinate 4,241,988 of CM050199.1, forward strand.
TTACACAGAGCCTACACTGCAGACCATTTATACCCCAAATTATCCCACAACAACCTGTTTGTAAAAGTTTGCCACTGTTGTGAGATGTCACATCGTTAAATTGACCCACTTAAGCGATATGGAGCAGAAAATGAAAAAAATAGAAGGATCTGCAAATAAACCTGAGACAACTGCGCAATTATTCACTTAAAACATGCCATATGTTAATTTTAGCAATGCGTGTTGTTACTGAGGGCAGTTGGAAGCAGCGACAGTTGCTCTTTAAGTAATGAAAGCCAACAAAAAGTCTTTGTTATAGCTTACTAGCCTACCATACAGCCAGTTTAATGGCAGTAGAAACTATTTCTACTGCCGAAAGGCCAAAACGCAAACAGACTTTACCGTTTTGACCTGAAAACGTTGTCGTGTGGACGGGCCCTAAACGACTCCTTGTCAAATTAATTGGAACAAACAAATGACTAGGCCTATAACATTGCTTTGTGTCATTTTAGGCTACTTTTTATGCAGTTTCACAGTGCTGAAGTGTGCAGCTGCCGACATAAAATCACAACTTTCCAGTGTCTATCCTTTACATGCATCATAACGTGGTTCTCCGCGTTGACTTCGCAGTTAACTGTTCTAAACGTGTGTGTCAAGCCAATAGGTCAAAATCACTTGGTTTTCTATGAAATTCATATATATTTGCTATTTCCGACCGTTTGGGCTGAAGGTAGTGGTACCGTTGGTTTAAAACAAGACTTTTCTTCCTTTAGCATCTGTTGCCATCGGTAAACAAAAGTAATACAATATAGATGACCTAGCTCATATTTGGCTGATAAAAATTGCAATTTGTTCATCTAATTAGTATTAAAATGAGCAGTTTCTGTCATTGTTAGCCTATACCTTAAAGTAGCAGTAAATTGTGTCATTTGGCTACGTTTTGTTGGCAGCACTGTGTGGAAATATCAGAATGTGAGATGCATTCCCTAACAAGCATTTGACGCTCCGTGGCCGTCGGTCTTGTTCCATTAAAACATAAGGACGGTGTATTGCTTTATAGCCTATAGTAATATATAGAAATATATTGGAACATGAACAACATGGAGGACGATCTGCGCCAGCAGAGGTTCCATGGCGTCTGTTATCCTCCAAAGAAGTATTTGCAGTCAGAGGTATCGGCAGTAGTTGCTGGTCTGATACTTGCTCATATAATCGTCTTCTACTTTCTTCTACTACTGCTACTGAATTGCCCGCCTATCCTGCTTGAAAATGGGCTGTATCAGTGACGTTTTTGCAAACGAGGGCGTAACCCAGAGGGGCTAGTAGTTGGGCAGTGTGGACACAACAGCTCTCAGGGCATGGGGCTAGTGCCCTGGGGCTACAACCACCGAGGGTGCCCCCTAAAGGCCCAGCCCGGCCCGGCTCCGGAATGTGAATGCGGCTAGTGATACAAGTGACCTTGGGCCCAGAGGTCAGGCCCATCGCATACACACACCACACACACACCGTATGTTAGCACGGTGAGCTGTGCTGGCCATTCTATCGACAACATGTCTGAAGAGGCTGCCTCCGACTTTCCCATCTAAGAGCCTCTTAAACACAGTTCTGTCTGTCTCTCCCTCTCTCTCTCTTTTTGTCTCTCTCTGTCTCGCTTGTCCCCTCTTCTCTTCATTTCTTTTTCCCTTTCACCCTGTTTCTCTTTCCCTCTCGCTGTCTCTCTGTCTCTCTCTCACTCACTCTTGCTTAGGGTGTCTCTGTCACCTCTCTTATTTTATTTGATCCTCTCTTCCTCTCTCTGGTAAACACAGGCTGAGGGGCTTGCTGGATTAGCGGCTTTGTGGCCGTGTTTGATTTCTGAATGGAGGCCCATTAGCATGAGTATGCTGTTCCCGCTTCGCCTCTTCTCTCTCCTCTTTTCTCTCTTCTCTCCCTTGCTCCATCGCACAGTGCTGGGCTCCTCTCTGCTGTGCTCTCCCTTGGGAGGAGGGTGAGAGGCAGCAGAACAGAGGAGTGGGGGTGGGGGTGGGGGTGGGACAGGGCCTAAGCTGCACGCAAGAAGAGTGCTACACAACAGTCTGCGTGTCACCACTTTAGTGGCTCCAACACGCCGTAGCGAAGACATGCAGCACCACAGCCAATGCCTGTAGTGGTATGCGTGTAGACGATGGCTGGAACATTTCACTGCGGTCTTAAAAGCAATTGTGTTGTTATACATAATCACACGCATGATTACAGTGATTTATGTCATGTGTGTAAACGCTATGCATTTATGAAAAGCCTGGTTTGGCATATGGCACTCGGTTTTAGAGTCGACGTTCAGGCTTTGGATGCGTTCACGGTTATTGAGCTGGATGCTACAGGATGTCATCATCGGTTGTGTGGTGTTTCCTGCAGGGAATTTGCTAGTTAAGATGGTGGTTATCCATGGAGGTGTCAGGGTCATGACATGTATCACTCCAGAATCAAATATATCACTCCAGAATTATTACTGTTAGTCCTGCATCATTTGTTTTAAGTATGGTGTAAATGTAAGGTGATTGATGCGCTGCATGTTCTCATACATATTTTTATAATTTCATCATTTGATCTAGCGTCTAATTTTAGTGTTTTATTTGGATGGAGGGAGGAAGGTGTTGTTAAAGCTGACTGCCTAACCTCTAAAGCACTAAGGGAGAAAACACTGGGGCTGTGGCATGTGGATGGGTGGACCGCCTGGGCCTCCTGCATGGCTTTCGCTCTCGCTCTCGCACATCTCTTGCTCTCGCCTTCCCTCTCCTTCCCTCTCCTCTCCTCTCCTCTCATCTCGCCTTGTTGTGCGGAAGAGGGATGGCGTGGTGGGAGCGTACGTGTGATGAATGGAGAGCTGCTCCTTGCAGTGAGGGATGTAGCCCGTGTCTCGGTGGGATTGTATTAATATCGGGAAAGCCGCACAGTCATCCACCCCAGGCTGCTGTAATTCCACCCTGTTTAAATGTTAATGGTATTCCGAGCCTGGCTACTTCCCCCCATCTGTTCCCAAATTGAATGCTGTAAGAAAATACTGTGTAAATATTAAACACGTCAATCGGGTGTTATTTTCACGTGTTTTATTTATGTACAGATTATTTGGGTGTTACTATTTCATGTTATGAATTAGTTGGTGATGTGGGTTTTAAGGTTTTTTTGTTTGTTAGTTTGTTTAGTTTTGTGGGGCTTGTATTTCTCTCTCTCTCTCTCTCTCTCTCTCTCTCTCTCTCTCTTTTCTCTCTCTCTTTTCTCTCTCTCTCCAGTTTATTGGTAAGTGGGATTTTTAAGTTGAAACTACGGGCTAAGCGTGCCCTGCTTCTGTGACAAATGCTGATGTCTCCCAGAGGAGCACCAATTTCAACACATATACACACATACACACACACACAGGTGCACGTACACAAACATACATGTACACACAAACACACACAAACACACACACACACATACACAGGCAATTTCTTAAACCTGAATCATCATGTTTGCACACACATGGCACATACACACACACACACAGCCATAGAGAGCTATTTTCTTAAACCTGACACATTGTGTCCGCACCCACATACCACACACTCACACATACACACAGCCACAGAGGGGCAATCTCTTAAACTTGAAACATCATGTTCGCACACACATAGCACACACACACACACACACACACACACACACACACACACACACACACACACACACACACACACACACACACAGCCATAGAGAGAAGCAACTTCTTAAACCTGGAATATCATGTTCGCACACACATAGTACAAACACACACATCCTCCCTCCTCCCCTCCCACGCGCACAATACTTTTTATGTCGTGGGTGGGCTTTTATTCAGCCTGAAAGGATTCTAGCAGCCTTATACCTTATGAGCTCCAGCTGAACAGCTATAGCCATAATGAACACACATTAGAGTCAATACAGCTATGGCCATAATGAACACACATTAGAGTCAATACAGCTATGGCCATAATGAACACATATTAATGTCAACACTGGTTATTTGCCTGACTCCATGTTTTACTCAGTGCTAAATTATAGCATTGAACAGTGGAAACAATTGTTCATTTATCACGCCAATTAAGCCATCCGGGTCTAACTGAGCATAGACATCAAACACACATGCAACCCCCCCCCCCTCCCCCTTCCTCCCACACACACACACACAGTCTCTTCCTGAAAAAGACAAACACGCATGCACCCTTGCTTATGATTTCTCCTCAGATTTATACGCACAAACACACACACACACACACACACACACACACACCTCCCTCAGCCCTAAAGTATGGTGCATGTTCTGTGTTCAGACTGGGTGGATGTTGGTAGCTGGTAGTTGGTGCTGTTAGCTGACTATCTCTGGCTGTCTCTTAGCCCTGGACTGCTCCTCCTGCTGTGTGTGTATATTCAAAGCACCCCTAATTAACAACCAGGGAGCCAAGCTGTGTACACAGCTCCAAAGCATTCATCAATTAATAAGCATCCTGCTCCACTGTAGGTTCTCTCTCTCTCTCTCTCTCTCTTTCTCTCTTTCTCTCTCTCTCTTTCTCTTTATCTCCCATTCTCGCTTTCTCTTTCTCTCTCTCTCTTTGTGTCTCTCACTCGCTCTCTCACTCGCTCTCTCTCTGTCTCTCCCTCTGTCTCTCTCTCTCTCTCTCTCTCTCTCTCTCTCTCTCCATCATGACCCGTTTACCTTCTTCAGTTTCACACGTTTTGGCTTTCTTCACTTATCCTCCCTGAGCTGTCTCGCTGACCTTTGCTCTCTTCCCTTTCCATTTCTCTCTCTCTCCCTCTGTCTCTCTCTCTCTCTCCCCCCTTTCTCTCTCTCTCTCTTTCTCTCTCTGTCTGTCCCCCTTTCTCCCTCCCCCCTCTGTCCACTGACAAATAAATGTACATGAAGACCGAGTAGCGATTAATGATGATGATAATGATGATGAGGTTGATGGCGACTGTGATGGTGGCGATGATAGCCATGGTAATGATGATGGTGGTAGTGCACAGATAATTGCATTGCAGTTGTTGTTTTTTTTTCGTCTTTAGCAGCACATTTCAGCTAAGCAAACTAATGACTGTGACCTTGTTTAGAGAGGAACTGTTTGGATAATGGATTTAAGTGCTCGCGTGGTACCCGCTATTGATTGTTCCCCCCGCCGCATGTGGTGGCGTGTAATCGCGTGTTATTCCTTGCGGCAGAGGTGTGGTTGTGCCAGTGGTGCGGTGGTTAGTGTGAATGGCCCCGGTGCTTCTTCCACTCTCATCTCGCTCGTCTCGCCAGACATGAAAGCTCTCCACAGCCCTTCCGGCTGCCTCTCGCATTCAAAATGAAAAGGTTTTGAGCAGAACCTCCTTTCCCTGTGGGAGACCTGTGGGGAATCTTTTGTGTGTGTGTGTGTCTGTGCGTGTGTGCGTGTGTGTGTGTGTGCGTGTGTGAGTGAGTGTGTGTGGTGCAAAGAAGCCTTTGAGAAAAGGTTTTCTCGGGCCATGGTAAGAGCGTTTTGAAGAGGAGAGGCGTTCTACTTTACTACCCAAAAACAAACAGCAGGGAAAGGGACAGAATATGGGCTTATCTCTCAGAGAGATAGAGTCCTGATTGTATTGGATTTGAGCATTTCCCATTGGCTGTGCGTTAGCAGGCGTTGACTGGGTTTAGTTTTCCTATCTGAATGTGCACCTTCACATCCGCGTGCACAGACTCTCTGGGGGGAAAGATAGAGAGATTCTGTGAGAATCTGGACCTTGTCCAAGGCTTGTGTGTTTATATGCAAATTTGTCAAATGTGTGTGTGTGTGTGTGCGTGTGTGTGTGTGTGTGTGTACTTGTTTTTCTATCCCGGTGGGGACTTGAGCATGACTGCACACCAACACGGTCGGGACTCCATGAGCGGTGGGAACCTGAATCTTAGTCCCCAGAGGCACAACCATTGCACATGATAGAAAACGCCATTTTAACATGTCTGGTGGGGTTCCCCTGAAAATGCCCCTAGGTCCCGACGGGGTACATTTCACCGGACAAAAAAGTGTGTGTGTGTGTGGAGTGTGTTTCAGAGTGCGCCCCCATGTGGTCAGTACTGGGACAAGTGTGTGTGAGCTGTGTGTTGACCAGACACATCAGGTCCCCACCACACTTACCACGCCCCCATAAACAAAAGACACCTCCCACAAACAATAAACCATGTGGGGGTTTCCTGTATTCAGAAGATGTTTATAGCATTGTGTGTTTACCTGACATGTAAGGTCCCCACCGTGACTATCTCCCCATCCCCCAATCCACCCACTAATAAAACCATCTTACCATCTGAAGGCGTGATGTATAGAGAAGATTCCAGCACTGTGTGCTAACTCCTGACCTGACATATCAGGTCCCCACCCCAACCACACATCTTCCAAAGAACTGTTTGAGATGTGTGTTTTCACCTGACATATGTCCCCACCACAACCACCTATAAACCACTAACAATAGATGACCTACAGTCCTGCTGAATATAAAGAAGGTTTCAAGTAGCGTACTCTATGTGCATGCGACATGTAAGGTCCCCATCACATTTACCCCTCCCCCACTGATAAAGTGTACAGGTTGATGACAGGAATGGTGAGATGTGTGTTTTCACCTGACATATCAGGTCCCCACCCCAACCACACATCTGCCAAGGAACTGTTTGAGATGTGTGTTTTCACCTGACATATTAGGTCCCCACCACAACCACCCATCCCCCACTGACAACAGACCACCTAATAGTTTGATAAATCTAGACTAGATTTCATGTAGCGTACTGTGTGTGCACTTTACATATAGGGTCCCCACCCCATCTACCTCTCCCCCATTGATAAAGTGTACAGGAAACAATTCTTACATTTAGTAGTTTGCAGTTGTTTCTCGTCGCTGCCATGATGAAAGTCCAAACAAGGTGATTGTACTACCTCTCCTCCCATTGTTCCAGCTGGTTTATAAAGTATAAACTATGCTCAATCCCCAAAATGTGCCTAGCAGTTACACACAAGCTAGTCATTCAGCAATGATCCCGACAGGTAATGCTACATGCTAATCGCAACAAAAATCAGTACACTAACATCAACTAAATACTTGGCTGTAACTTCACTATCTGCACAAATATTCCAAAATATATACTTAATATGACTTAAACTGATACAAAGGTAAACTTACATTGCTCATTTTACGCCCACATAATGAGGATTGGGTTGGATTTCTTGGCAAACTACAAAACTTTGGTGAGCCACACGTCATACTATGAACACTGATTATAGTCCATATATGATGATGTCATAACCCCACGCCAACTGCGTCAGAATAAAAGTTCCTTAGCCCAACAAAGGGGACATTATCCCATTAAACAGCATAGCAGAAAGGAACACAGGGAAAATGTCCATAGCCTTTTCTACACTTACCATGCCCCCATAAACAAAAGACACCTCCCACAAACAATAAACCATGTGGGGGTTTCCTGTATTTAGAAGATGTTTATAGCATTGTGTGTTTACCTGACATGTAAGGTCCCCACCGTGACTATCTCCCCATCCCCCAATCCACCCACTAATAAAACCATCCTACCATCTGAAGGCGTGATGTATAGAGAAGATTCCAGCACTGTTTGCTGACTCGTGACCTGACATGTCAGGTCCCCACCCCAACCACATATCTTCCAAGGAACTGTTTGAGATGTGTGTTTTCACCTGATATATCAGGTCCCCACCCCAACCACACGTCTTCCAATGAACTATTTGAGATGTGTGTTTCCACCTGACATATGTCCCCACCACAACCACCTATAAACCACTAACAACAGATGACCTACAGTCCTTCTGAATTTGAAAAAGGTTTCAAGTAGCGTATTCTATGTGCAAGCGACATGTAAGGTCCCCATCGCATTTACCCCTCCCCCACTGGTAAAGTGTACTGGTTGATGACGGGAATGGTGAGATGTGTGTTTTCACCTGACATATCAGGTCCCCACCCCAACCACACATCTGCCAAGGAACTGTTTGAGATGTGTGTTTTCACCTG
>CM050199.1:4260000-4285000 GCA_027475355.1 Coilia nasus
AGACGTGGCTCAGAGGAGAGCAGAAGAATAGCGAAAGAGAGAGAGACAGAGAGAGAGAGAGAATAAAACCAGAGAATGGAAAGAGCTGAACAGATGGACGGCACAGCACAAGGTCTCAGATGCAGCAGGCGGAATGTATTTGCCGTGTAAAGCAAATTAGGTTTTAGAGTGGTGTGGCAAGGACTGGCTGAGTACCGCTCCAATGTAATCACCCAGATTAACACAATGCGGGAAAAATAAAACAAGAAATAAAACAATCCATACTGGAAAAAGACTTTCACATCCAGCCCAAATTTCCGTCTGGCATCATTGTTCCCAGTGTGTGTTAGAAGTTGGTTGTTGTCTGCGAGATGTTGAGAAAGATATCATGCCAAAATTATTCATATTTGTTTTTTGCATTATGCTTGTTTTAAGCTTTTTAGCTGGTATGAGTAGAAGGCAATTGATGAACTTAATATTGGCATATATCTTAACTTTATAACCTAATTTAAACCAAGTCTAATTTTAGCGTTCTATTGGGACAACTTAGTTAACCCTGGGGTCTGAGGCCTCTGAGGCAATCTGTTAGCCTCAACATTTTTACATTTTTCAGCTAACAAAAGTTGCACATATGTTCATATTCTGGAATACCTTAGCAATAATAATGTGATAATAAAGTGAATGTAAAGAGATTCGTTTTTTTCTGTAAAATTCTGTAAAGAGAACCTTACAAACTTCTCCTCCCTGGACTTGGACTCCAGAGGGTTGGAGGGATTATATTTAAGGAGTTAATATGTTGTTAATATGTACCTTAATAACATATATCTAAAAACTATAAGTACTGGGGGAAAGACTGTGCATACACACGGAATACAGTAGACAAGTAGCTAGGATGATAATTATGGAATATTTTACCTCAGAGGCTTCTGCTATTATTATTATTATATCTACTGTGAGTCTCAACTTCTACTGAGAGGCTGATGGAATGTTATCTATTAAAGTCTTCACATATGAATGTGTTTGAGTTGGCTACAGAAAAATGTAGGTCAAGAAAAAGAGAACGTGTGTGTGTGTGTGTGTGTGTGTGTCTGTGTCTGTGTGGAAGAGGCGCAGAAGTTTATTAAAGTGAGATTTAAGGAAAGCAGGAAATGCCAGAAGTGGAATGTGAGATGTCACACACACACACACACACACACACACACACACACACACACACACACACACACACGCGCACACACACACACACGTATTTCAGGAGATAGCATAGAAAGTGAAGAGAAGGAAGGAGGCCATGGTGTAAAAGTACATGGATTAGACTGTTTTTTTTCCTTAGTCATGTCTAGATTTGAAGGCTGTAACCATGTAACTGAGCTTAGGGCTAAAATTGTGTTTGAAAAGCACAGCTGAAGAATCACACACACACACATATGCACATTTATACAGTATACACACACACACGTGCATTTCAATGGAGATGGGCTCAGAGGGAAGGTCACACTCGTCTGCTGTGAGATCAATCACAGAGAGTGCAGTGAATCACCAGAGCCATCCTCCCTCTCTCTTCCCTCCATCCCTCCCTCTCTCTTCCCTCCATCCTCCCTCTCTCTTCCCTCCATCCCTTACTCCTCTATCCCCTCCTCTCTCTATCCCTCTGTCCTCTCTCTATCTCTTCCTCTCTCTTCCCCCTGTCTCTATCCCCCTCTCCTCTCTCTATCTCTTCCTCTCTGTCCATCCCCTTCTGTTCTCTCCTCCCCCTCTCTCTATCCCCCTCTTCTCTCTCATTCATCCTGTACTAAAAGCCCCGTCACACTTGTCATGGTGCATTAATATAGCTGTTGTGTAAATCGCAGACCTGCAGAGGGAAGGGAGGGAAGATGCACTTGGGTTGCAAACTCTGGAGTGAAGAGCTGGATGTATGGATGCCAGATGTTGGATGTATGCTTCCTGACATATACAACCAATTTGGTGTAATTGGTTGATCATGCACTTGACTATAATCCTGCAAAATCCCTGACATTGTGTGTACCCCTCTGTGTGTACACTTTGTGTGCACCTGCCTAACACTTGTCAAAAAACAACTTATGCCCATCTTATGCCTTAAGTCCTTTCAGCCTTATGGGTGTTTTAACATTAAACATGTGGACGGCTAAAAAGATACAGTACTGTCCAAAGATTTAGGCAGGTGCCTTCAAACCAGCATCAGGTCACACAAAGGGGTACACACAAAGTCAGGGATTTTGCAGGATTATAGTCAGGTGTATGATCAACCAATTACACCAAATTGGTTGTATATGTCAGGAAGCATACATCCACAGAAGATCTGTGGTAGTTCTTCAAGATGTTTGGCGCAAGCTGCCAGCCAAGTTCCTTCAAAAAGTCTATGCAATAGACCTAGAAGAATTGATGCTCCTCTTTTAAAGGCAAAGGGTGGTCACACCAAATATTGATTTGATTTAGGTTTCTCTTTTGTTCAGTCACTGCATGTTGTTAATTGATGAACATAAATGCACACCTGCCTAAGACTTTTGCACAGTACTGTATGTGTTTGAGAATATATTCAAAATAAATGACAAAATTTCAACTTTTGTAATTTGAGATGGACCCAGAAAACATGGAAAACTGTCCTGTGTTACAAATTTGTCATTCATTTTGAAACAATGGAGTCTTGCATCTTTCAAGCTAGAGAGGAGACAAACCATCCTCCTTGTTTAAGGGGTAAGTTCAAAAGACAGCAACTATAATGGTATGGGGGTGCAGTAGTGCCTTGATTATGGTGTGCTTATTCATATGGAGAGTTAAAATTAATGCTGAATGATATATACATAACTTTTGAACAGCACAAGATGGCACTGACACATTATGTTTTGAGGGTAGACCTTAAATATTACCAGATAATGAGGTCAAACTGCATTCTATACAAAATTCCAACAGTGTGGCTCCATCATAAGGGCAACCAGATTCTAAAATGGCCAGCGTGCTGTCCAGATCTGTCACATTTTAAGCATAATAAAAAGGAAAACACAATGAAGAAGACACCTACCAGTTGGCTGCTGAAATCATGTCAAGGACAAAAAAGAAAGCCCTTTTTTATACAAAATCATCCTGTCAGTTAACATAATTGACTGTGGAGTGTCCTCCGTTGTTTTTTTTTTAGTCTTACTCAACTTTTCCTGCCTTTTATTGACACTGTCCCAACTTTTTTGAGACATGTTGCTGGCCTAAAATTTAAAATGACCATAAATATCCCATACAACAATAACAAAATCCAGTTTCAATAACTGATATGTTGTCCTTGGGCTATTCTCAAACACATATATTGCTTGTATGATTTGAGAATTATAGCATTTTTTTTTATTTACATTGAACACAGCGTCCCAACTTCATCGGAATTGGGGTTGTACATATGTGTGTTTATATGTTTCATGTTTGTATATAGGTTCGTATTTCTGTGCATTTGTGTGTAGGTGTGGATGTTTGTGTGTGTGTCTTTGCATGTTTTGTGTGTTTGTGTACATATGCATTCATATGTGTGTCTGCATTTGCTAGATCTAGTGTATTCCAGGGGTAACTGGTGTGTTTGCATAGTGCATCATTTTGTTTGGTGTGGCTGGTGGGGTGTGTGTGTGTGTGTGTGTGTGTGTGAGTGTGTGTACATGTGTGTCATGGTGTTTATCTGTGGTAATCTGCTGTGAAGTCTCATTAATGCCCATTATGTGCTGCTAGACAGGACACTGATGGTCCTGCGAAAGCTCTCACTTCTCCATGCTTCAATAGAGAAGCTTAGCTAAAGCCTGGACTCAGTGCTGTGTGTGTGTGTGTGTGTGTGTGTCTATTTGTTGTGTGTGTAACAGAGTATATGTGTGTATATATAAGAAATAAAAGGGGGGTTGTGTGTGTGTATGCATTTGTAAAACAATGTTGCGTGTATTTTTGTGTTTGATGATAAAAAAAATAGTAGGGCTGTATTACTGTGTGTGTGTGACTCAGAGAATCAGAGAGAGAGAGAGAGAGAGAGAGAGTGTGTGTGTGTGTGTACGTGGATGAGCGTGTGTGTGATGACTTATTTGAAATCCCTCTCCTCTGACAGTTTCAGATCCATGAAGTCTCTGAAGGTCGTGATAAGTCTCTGTGTATTCCACTTGCAATTCAGCTAGTGTGAGCTACTCTCTCCCAACCCCCCCCCCCCCCCCCCCCCCATCCCAAACAACCCCCCCCCCCTAAGTCACGCCAGTCCTGTAGTGAAGAAGCCTCTTTATTTTTCCAATGTTTTAGAATTATCTTTTTTAAGATTAAAGAAGAGAAAAGAATCTGCCAACCAGTTGGATACCGGTTTGCTCTTGAAAGTGCTTTGCGTTGTAAAGCGTCTAATTCAGACAAATGGCGCGACATTTAGCGGGAAATTAATGAGCTGCGCTAAGTGTGTGATTAAATGAAGAAACGCAGGTAGCATGCAACGTTTGGGTCTAACTGTGATTAAGAGGAGGTGAAATGAGCGAGCGTGGGTCTCTCCCTGTCATTTGTCTGTCTGGTCCACCTGCTGTTACCCACAGTCCTGGTCCAAGTGGACTCGCGTGGTGCTGCCTGTGTGTCTCGTCGCTGCTCACTGCCCTGCCTCGCCTGGCTGCACCCGTCCTGCTGTTTCAGCCGCCCCTCTCTTCCGCTGACTCTACTTTCTTCTAGCTCTCCACTCTTCTCTTCTCCTCTGCACATCTCTGTTCTGGTCTTTATCTCTTTATCTCTGTCTCATTTACTCTCTTCTCTTCTTATCTATTCTCTCTCTTCTCTGCACCTCTCCTCTTCTCTCTTCTCCATTTCTCCTTTCTTCTTGTCTCTATTCTGTGTGTTTGTGTAGCAGAGTCTATGTGTATTACATTACATTATATTACACTTAGCAGATGCTTTTATCCAAAGCGACTTACAAAAGGATGATACAGCAAGCTAAGAGAACACACACACACACACACACACACACACACACACACACACACACACACACACACACACACACACACACACACACACACACACACACACATGCACCAGGCACCTAGGTAAAGAGTTGGTTAGCAGAGGTTAGTTTTGTTAGGAAGAAAAGCACTCTTGGAAAGAAGGGTCTTCACAAGCAATCCTCCTTACTTCTTGACTCTGCTCTGGGTGTTTGTGTAGCAGAGTCTGTGTGCATGTGTGAGAAAGGGAAACAGAGATTGTGTGTGTGTGTGTGTGTGTGTGTGTGTGTGTGTGTGTGTGTGTGTGTGTGTGTGTGTGTGTGTGTGTGTGTGTGTGTGTCAGAGAGAGAGAGAGGGACAGGATGAAGACAGACTGAAATAGAGTGTGTGTGTGTGTGTGTGTGACTTCTCTCCTCTCGTTCTCCTCTCCTTTTTTTTTCCGCACCTCTCTTCTCTTCCTCTCCTCATCTGTCTCTCATTTAGTGTTTTCTTGTCTCCTCTCATCTTTTCTCTTTCTTGTTGGCTCATCTCCTGCTCTCTTCTGCTCTATATGTCATCACCACCCCTCTCCCCTCTCTTCTCCTCCTCTCCTTACTACTCTTTGTTCATTTCTTCTCTGCTCTCCGTGCTCCTCTGTATTAGACGCAAGCAAAGATTCCCCTCTCTGACTGTGAACCGCAGCAGCAGTTCAGTCTGCCCCCGCTTGTGTGATGATTTATCAAGGTCTAAAGCGGTGCCTGGGCTGTCATGACGTCAGCCATTACATTTTTATACAGATACTGTACACACTCAGAGTCTGTACCAGGACACCTGATCAATTTTGCTACACTGTGCCAGTTCAGATACACTGTGACTGAACAGTTTGTTTTCACTTGGGGCATGCGGTTGCTGCAGCTCTCTGCCACTTTCTCTGTCTGTCTGTCTGCTTCTCTCTCTCTCTCTCTCTCTCTCTCTCTCTCTCTCTCTCTCTCTCTCTCTCTCTCTCTCTCTCTCCTGCCTCTGTAGCCTGTGGGGTGCTTACAGCAATGCTGGGTGCAGACAAGGCCAGAGGCATACATCCCGGGTTCAGAAAGTAAAGGTGCCACATATTTTGTTCCAGTCAATTCCCTGAACCAGCTGATCCTAATTAGGACAGCTCTTTAGCCAGGGAGATGAGGTAATCCACTGCGCTAAGAGTACAGGAAATACATTGCAGGACTTTTACTTTCTCAGACCTTTAACCACCTTTAACGTGAGTCCAAACATGCTGACAATGTCCTCCTCCGCAGACTTGCAGCAGACACTCTAGTCCCCACATGCACTACCCTTGCTGTAAACTTGGAAACAAGAGTTCTCTCCAGATCTCTGTGATAAATGTGAGAGGGTGATTAATGAACTCATTTGTTAAGATCATTAAGCTTTTCTCTCTTTTATTTTAACTCATTACTGTCTTTTTTTATTTTCCTTCTTTCCCTGGCTAAATCGGGACACCCTCCTGGGCTTTGCTCAGTGAGTCACTCTGAATCTCTAGCCTGCTGCTCCCCACAAATCACCCCTGCTCTCATGTCCTCTTTGGTGCAGGTCTCTCTGAGGTTTCTGTGGTATTTTCCACCTATTCGGTCCCATTCAACGCCCTCTTACAGAGAAGCCCAGCACAGCTTAGTCAGAGGAAGCTCTCCAGGTGCAGCTCTCAGGGGCTCTGCGGGGGTTTCAGACAGACACTGGCAAACATTCATACATCTTGCATGTACAAATGCGGTGATTCACAGGACACTACTGGACTTTAAGAAGTACACTTTTTAACATCACTGGGTCCAGTCTGCTACTGTGAATCGGATGCATTGGTGCGTTCTGGTAGCCTGGTAAACCCGCCCCTCGTACTTCATTTAATTTTGTACAGAGGGTCTGGAGCGGAATCTCTTGAGGGTCTTGAGGGTCCGGCCCGTCGTAGTTGACTTTACCTTGTCATTTTTGATTGTTCATTTTTGTCTCTGTGTGCTTTGTCTTGTACTTTGTGTGAAAAAAATGTGCAGTATGAATGAATTCTTACTTACTCAGTACCTACTTACCGTGTGATGATGCTGATCTATCTCTGCCTCTGTCTGCTTATCATCATGGCCTATATGCACTCCACCTTCTTCCACAGCTCTACATAAGTGGGACTGTTCTGTCTGCCTGTACCACATGATAGCCACAGGGCAGCTGGGAGGCAAGAAGGGTTGCTAGTGGAGCATGACTGCTGGTCTGGAGGCTGAGCATTGACAGCAGTGTGGGCATTCACATCAGACTGTGTGGGCAGCTGCAGTGGAGTTCTGTAATGACCGTTACTGCAGTCTGTGCTGCTCGGAGGCAGATGCGGTAATAGCAAAGTTTGGAACTGAAATGAACATGAAATCTGAGAAACTAAACTGATCATAGAGTTGGCAGAGGCAGAAGTGGAGATCTTAGCATCAGAAAGTAAAAGCCCTGTTACATATTTAATGAAACTGTTACGTATTTAATGAAACTGTTACGTATTTAATGAAACTGTTACGTATTTAATGAAACTGTTTTATGAATCAGTTTATCCGAATGAGCACACGAATTGTAAGACGGGTAGATCAGCTAAATCACAAAATGCAAAAGCAGGAGAAAAACATTCAGGATACTGAATATATTGAGTTAGCTTATTTGGAGCCCTGATAATTAGGCTATGTTCAGACTGCAGCCTGAAGTGACCCAAATTAAAAATGTTTGCCCCTATGCGACCTGTATCTGATATTTTAATGACAACCTGAACGACACAGGTAGATTTTTTTAAATGCGACCCAGGCCAGTTGGATATGTCGTCCTAAAACCGATGCATAACTGATCTTTTGATATGTGACTTCAGTCTGAACGTCCCGGTACGTCCAACCGACGTACACGCCATCAACAAGCAGTAAAAGTAGGCGCTCACAAATGTACATAAACGTTCTTCTTGTCATACGAAAATTGAGTATGAACTCCATGTCAGTGAAGCAGCTCACATAACAATGCCACCACTCTTGGCTGTGACTCCGCACCCACACATTTCTCTGTATGGACTTTGCTGCCACTGGCCTACAAAACGCCATGGCCAAAAACCTTGCTCTTCTCCTTCCTAATGTCCTCCTTAAAACAAATATGTTGTACATGTGCTGGCTCTGATAGGACAGCAACTTTAAAATCGGCAGATACTCACTGCTAGCGTCCATGTTTACTTCCGTAAACAATGACCATGCTCGCTGCATGTGAAGTTGTTGTGTCCTCCAATGCGCATGCGGGACACTTTTGGGGTGTTTAAAGTTCACACTGGAGATCACATACAAGTCACATTTAATTGAAAATGTGAAAGACCTCGCAAAAAAACGGGTTTTACAAAAAATTCTGAATTGAGCATTAAGCCCTACAGAGATTAGGTTAAGTTTGATGATTTGGTACTTTTCTGTCTCTGTGGTAGAACAGAAGGATGCAGCGACTGTTTCTGCATCAGAACAAGCCCAGTGCTGCATGTGACCTGACCTGGCAGACACAGGGGTTAGCCCCACATTAGTCATGAGGGGCCGGCAGTCTCTCAGCTTGGATCAGAAAAACATAAGGCTTTCAGAATGTTTTCAAAATTCTGGCCAAGTCTGGTACTGTAATCAAATAACTGTGCCTGTACAGAAGTTGTCAATGTAATCAGTATTTCAATTTAGCATGTTTCCCAAATCTCTGTCCCATACATTTCTTACATATAGCAAAAATATCTGTCATATTGGTTGTAAATAGATTTGTATAGCAGAAGCAGTGACACCGCATTGCGTGTTCTGGGCCTCTTTTTTACTTGTTTTCATTTTTTTTCTCTGGTCTGTGGGGTCCCTGGGGGGGGCTTGATGTCTTTGTCTGAGGACAGGTGAGGAGAGGTGAGGCGACTCTCTCTTTCTCTCTCGCTCTTTCGCTCCCCCTGTCTCTCTCTCTCTCTCTCTCTCTCTCTCTCTCTCTCTCTCTCTCTCTCTCTCTCTCTCTCTCTCTCTCTGCGGATGAGAAGTACAGTGGCTGAGTAAGCATGGCCAGCTGCTGGTGGGAATCAAGGTCCTTTAGTGTTTCCAGCAACACAGCAGTACAGCAGCAGCAGCTCTGACACCTCTGTCCTCACTCCTCTGTCCTTACCACAGTGCCAGGATACGGCACAGCTGGCAGCCACCCCCAAATCCCAACCCCCACCCCCACCCCTCGGGGCCCAGCGCTCCGGAGAACCACAGCACAGGCTTCCTGTCCTGCTAGCATCTCTGTTACTCAGACTAGTTAGCTCACTGCCTCATCCCGATAGCCAAATGAAGTGTAGCTGGTGGCGTGCCCAGTGGTGAACGTCACACACACACACACACACAAACACACACACACACAGACTGGCCTTGGTGTGACACAGCAGAAGCTGGCCAATGTGGAAAGGTTGCATGAGAGGGATGGATGTTGGGATCTGTGCTAACAATGGAATGACAAGATGTAGTGGAGGGGGATCATGGGAAAAGAATAAAAGTGGGGTGGCGGTGTGTGTGTCTGTGTTTGTGTGTGCATCTGTGTGTGTGTGTGTGGGGGTGCATGCATGTGTGTGTGTAAGTAAATTATATATTATTACACAGGGTGGTGTGTGTGTGTGTGTGTGTGTGTGTGTGTGTGTGTACACTGCACAGGGTATGTCTGGAGCTGTGTGTATGTGGTATGTGTGTAGTTGTATGTGTGTGTGTTTATACAAGAACTACTTCTTCCAATCAGTTTTGAATCTTCCTCTCAATTTCTCTTCATTGTCTGTCATCTCCTGCTCTGCTCCCTGGAGGAACCCCACTGTGAGCTCTGTACCTGTAACCCACAGCAATTCAATTTCTTTCTTTCTTTCTTTCTTTCTTTCTTTCTTTCTTTCTTTCTTTCTTTCTTTCTTTCTTTCTTTCTTTCTTTCTTTCTTTCTTTCTTTCTTTCTTTCTTTCTTTCTCTCTCTCTCTCTCTCTCTCTCTCTCTCTCTCTCTCTCTCTCTCTCTCTCTCTCTCTCTCTCTCTCTCTCTCTCTCTCTCTCTCTCCCTCCCTCCCTCTCCTATTCTGTCTCTGTCCCCTTGTGTATGTGTGAGAGAAACAGACACATTCCTAGGTGCTGGGCTCTTCCTGTCTGGGGCCTCTCTGTAGCCCTGTGTCCTTATAAACAGCCTGTGGCTATTACCTCTCCCTACACAAGGGTTGTGTGTCTGTGTACTGTGTGTGTATGTGAGCTGCTAGCCTGTGATTTGTTCTCCCCCCTTTCCCACACAAATCACTTTACACAAGCGCAGTTCAATCCATACAGGTTTACTGGTTGCTTAAATGACATTAGCATTGTGAGTGCTGGCTGGAGGCCATGCTGCTCGTTTGTTGATGTCTGATTGATTGCTTGGTTTGCGTTTGATATGTTTCAGTCTAATTGGACAATTCTTTCTCTCTCTCTCTCTCTCTCTCTCTCTCTCTCTCTCTCTCTCTCTCTCTCTTTCTCTCTCTTTCTTTCCCTTCCTCTCTCTCTCTCTATCTCTCTCTCTTGTTCCATGTCTCAGGCACCTCTCCTGTTCCGGGCTGAAGGATCTGCTGCGACTTTGTAGTCCTTTCATCAAGCGCGCCTGTTTCATCTCTCTCCACGTGAGTGTACATTCTCTCCTGCACACACAGGGAAAGGGACCACACCATCAGATTCAATCAGGGGCCAATTTCACCGATTTGGGGGGTGGGGGGCAGCTACAAATCACTCCGGGGAAATTAGCAAAATAGGTCGTTCACAGCAAAGGGCTAAGAGCTACCCAGTGTGTCTCCAAGCAACCCCCCACCCCCTTTTAGTGTTTCTCACAGAGTCTGGCCTGTGTGGTCAGGGTTAATTCAATCAGTGAGAGGCATAGATTAGCTGATGTGTTTCTACAGTGTGGTGCGGTTAGGCTGTGTTCTGCTGCTGTGAGCTGGCTGCTTTGTTTGGTTGCTCTGCCATGGTTGGAGCTCAGGGCCATGACCTTCTGGAACTTTCCATCAACATGGTCCAGAACCGGGGAAGTGCAGCAGTTTGGGAAACAGCTGTGATTGGCTCAAAGCCTTAGTGGATCAACAGGAAACAGTTGTTGACAGTTTATTCAGATTGTAAGCAAACAACACATTTTGGATGATTATCTGTTGAAGGTCTGTTGTTGCTTTGCCCTGAAGTTCCATGTGCATACATGCCAGATATCAGGCAAATTGTTTTGGGTTTATTTTTAAGAGTTTAAACACCGTGTCAAAATACAAATGAATGCAGGGAGGTATTTAAAGTAAAGGTTTAGTGACCAACCCAGATATGTTAACTCTAAACCTCCAGAAAAGAGTCTCATGGCTTCATTCTCCTAGCAAAACAAAGCCACAGAGTTCTCCTTTCAGGAAGTTTACCAGTTTGCTGTGAGTTAACAAACCCAGCTAAATGATTTGAAATCACATCCCTTCCCAGGTCTGTTTGATCATCTCCACTGATGTGTGTGATGTCCTCTGACCCACAGGTGGTGTTCATCATGTCTGTAAGGCTCTGGCTGATGGGAGGCTCCATGCCCCTCTTCTCGGAGCAGGACAATCCTGCCTCCTTCTCCCCGCACCTCCTCACCAGGTACGACCTGACCTGTGCTCTTGGCCTCGGCCTAAGACATCCTGCATTAGCCATCCTGCATTAGCCATCTTCTTTGCTGCTGGCAAAAACCCATCCTGTTCCCCAAAAACCCATTTACTCCACAGCCGCTGACACCAGCCCTAAAAGCCATTATGCTACCTCTGCCAAGGAGCCAAGTCGGTTGGAAATATAATAACCTCCACCAAGCAAGCTGTGTCTTCGGAGCAGTTTATTTGTTTGTTTGTAGTGGCTCCATTGGCAGGTGTATGTAAAAAGTACCAGGCTAATTTCCAAGAAACATGGTTGAAAAGTTGCATGGACCCAGTTAAAATTTTAAAATCTAAATGATGATCTGAATCTTGGCATGGATCTACAAATTATTGCGTTCCGTTGTTAATATTGCACGATAATGCTTTGGCTCTTGGTTAACATCTGCAACCCCACAACATCCTTCTCCTGCTGTTTAGTTAGCCATGTAAATGCTGAATATGAAATGTTGTGGTTTGCCACAGCGCCTGTAGCATAAATGGGCAGGTGTCCATGGGGACTCAAGATAGAATCTTTCAGGATCTCAGGCTTTCAGGATCACATTCTCCTCCAGTCCATTCTGCAGGGCTGAGGCTGAGGCATCTCCCCATGCCTGTGTGCTGCCTGCCTGCCTGCCTGCCTGCATGGTTGGTCGGTGGGTCGCGGGAGGTGAGTGGATGGGTTTCTGTTATCCAGCAGAGTCAATGAGAAGGAGCAGCCGCTGGGGAAATCTGCTCCCTGTATTTACCCCCTCAGTCCTGCGGTAGTGTATGCGAGCACGGCAGCAACCCCGCCGGGTCAGGCTGCTCTTAAATGAGAAAGCTTAGGCGTGAAATGGAAAGTCACATTCTCCTGTGAGAGCTTTTTGAGAGGTGTGTCATGAAGAGGAAGTGCTGGGGGGAACCGTGACCTTGGAGGTACGCGGTAAAAAATGTGTGTAAGTGTATGTGTGTGTGTGTGTGTGTATTTGTGTGTGTGTGTGTGCGCTTGTATTCATGCAGGCTCAGGTATCTTTGTGTAGTTTCCTGCATTTGTGTGCTGTGAGAAGGTGAACGTTGCCTTCTCGCCGTTTCACTGTCAGTTTGAATACTTTGATGTATTTCCCCAAACTGTCTGTGCATTGCAGCAGCACCGCGATACAGTGTGTGAATACGAGACCTGAATACGCACCTGCGCACACACACACACACACATACACACACACACACACACAAACACACACACACACACACACACACACACACACACGTTTCCTGGTTCTCCACAAACAGTAAATTTGCTGTCTACTCTAACAACCGGCTTCGAGGTATGCTATATCCCTATCTATTTCGTTATAGGCATGTCTGGTGCCAGTGGGAGCGGGCCATAGGAGACTCCATTACTGTTTATAGTGTGGTGTCAACAATAGCAAACACAGACCAGTCAGAATGCAAAATATCTGTTTAACCATTTATTGTTAACATGTTTTGGGATGTAGCGAGGTACCCACTGTATCATGTCTCATTAGGGGTTTTCACATTGCCAGACAGGGTGTTGTGTGCAAACGACACGGCAATCAACCCCAGGACAGCAGTGTGAAAGGACAGAGTGTTTTGGACCCGTCTTCTGTAAAGCTGGGTTCAGGAGGCATAGCCTAGTGGAACTGTAACATTACGCCACAAATATTGCTGGGCGTGTACAATGACGTGTAATGACCCATGTGCCCGAGGTAAATACACCTGTCTGCAAAACAACCATGGCGGGACAAACAGAAGAGTTGTTGATGGCTTTTTCTGCAACCATTCAAGCACAAATGAAGTGCATGTACATGCTACTGTACTGCACATGGATGCTTACATGGAATTGCTAAAGTATGCAAAGAATACAAAGAATACATTTGATGCCGAATTACCGTAGCTATTTTTAGGCATACACACGTAACGTGTAGGCGTAACATTAGCATATGCTAAACACTAGTACAGTACTATCATGAGACAGTTTAGTCTTTCCACCCATTTCTGCCCAGGTTTAAAAAGCACACAACACTTAGGGTAAAGATGCACTGGGTGAAAGGGGTCTGGGGATATTTACAGTCACGTATTTGGGGATATTTACAATACAGTATATGGAGATATATTCAAACATCATCAAACATTTTACTCCTCTACAGTTTTAAAACATTTAGCTCTTTCCACCCATTTTCGCCCACAGCACACAACACAATGATTTGTCTCTCAAAATGTGCAGTTTATTTGACATAAAATTATGTATAGATCATCATAGTGTTTGTCTTACCGTACCCATTGTCTTGTTCTTGTTTTGTGTTTCTAGAGAAAGTTTCCCGTTAAAGGAGAACTTCGGTGTAAAATGAAAATTGGCATGTTAAAATATCATACCGAGTTGGTATGTGTACTGGGGAGCAAAATTAATTTAGCCTGTTGCATTCAGAGTTTAACAATTTTTTATCGTTTGTCCCAGAAGGCTAACAATGGAAGTGGCAGGTGCCCTTGACGACTACGCTATTTTCAAACCATTAAAACAGCTCAAAGAAACTCCACACTATATCAGTAGTACAACAAAGGCCCTGACATTAAAAACGAGGCAAAATCACATTAGGTGAGTTATATATGATTTATGTGAAATAGACAGCATATTTTGAGAGACAGTTTGCATCTATATTCTTTTAAACTTTATAAGTCGGCAAAATATATAGGGTTTAAAGTGGGTTGAATTGCCGTCTTGTTTGGACACGCGACCCTATGTGAAAGGTACAGGCGTCCCACTAATTTTGGCTGAAATTCCCACAGCAATTCGGCAGTGTGAAAAGGCCTATTTACTCCTTCTGTCTTTTATAATCATTTTATATTTCAAACATACAGGCATCTTCTGTCAGTGTTCCTCCTGTCTGTCTCGTTGCTCCAATGCGGAAGCGTGCGCTGCATTTGGAGCAGTATTTCTCCCTGCTCAGGCTGGGAGAATGTTCAGAGGGAGAGTTGGCTATTGCCATTTTCTAGTGTGTGTGTATTAATGACATATTGTGTGTGTAAGATAGGTAAATATAGTATTGTTATGTGTTTGCTGCAGCTTTAGTATTTATGTGTATTGTTTTGTTATCGCTTTCATACAATTGTGGTTAAATTTCCTGCTGCTTTGTTATTCCCCTACACATAGTGGTATGGTCTAACAAGCCTTCATTACGCTAATTTGGGTCAATAGCTGTTCCTTAAGCTGCCTCATTTTGTGAGTAGGGAGAGGTAGGGGAAGGAGCATTGACTTGCTACGAGGTTCAGTGGTAAAGTAAGTGCTGCAACCATTTTGACCATTGTGTCCATTTCCTTTGGTGTGCCTTTTCTTGTATCTTTTTTTTTTGGTTTTGTTGAGAGTGTGCTAGAATAAAATCACTTTGACTTTGAGAACACCATCTCTGGCTTGTTTGTCCTGTCCTCACCATTCCACCTACTCTGCCCACATCCTAAAGGGTGTGGGGGCTGCGTTTGTGTGTGGGTGTGCATGTGTGCGTGTGTTTATGTGTAACTGCGTGTGCATGCTTAATGTGGCTGTGTGCTATAACTGTATGAGAGTGCATATGATTGACTCTCATCTCCTGGTGTCCCGCTGCTAATGAGATGCTAATAAGCATTCATCATGTCAGCAAGTTCCCTCCACACGATTCATTATTCATCAGAACTACACATCCCAGTCATTCCTGATCAATTCATGGCAGCACTGCGATTTAATTACACAAATTCCAGGGCTAGTTATGGAGCAGGAAATGGATTTATCCGGTCGGCGTTACACACACACACAAAGAAAGAGAGACGCATATGGACACACTTCACACACATACACACTGTCTCTTTCTGTCACACTCACACACACAGTACGGTGGCGGCGGGTCCTGGACTGATCGGGCACGGGTGACTGTGAGCAGATGGCAGACCTGTTTAATTTAGAGATACTCTGGCAGCCTGCACTGGAACCCTGTGCTGGGCCTCTTACACACACACTCTCACTCGAGCGTACACACACACTCGCAAACGTATTCACACATACACATGCACATGCACCTCACACACACATGCACACACACACGCTCACACACGCACACACACACACATACTGAGAGAGGGGTGAGAAGAGAGGCGATTCCAGCTAATGTGTGCACCAGCCAGCTAGGCCCTGTGTGTGTCTGCAGGTATGTGTGCTGGAATGAAGTCCTGGCTGAGACAGAGGGGGGATGGAGTGAGCAGATGAAAGAGAGAGAGAGAGAGAGAGGGAGAGAAAAGAGGAGAGAAAGAGGGAGAGATGTAAAAATTGAGAAGGAGAGGTGGGGTTTGTCATGATATATTAGCAGTTTTGGTATTTTCTGTGTGTGTGTGCATGTGTTTGTGTGAGAATGTGGCTGTATTGTGTGATAGTGTTTGCAAGATGGGTAAGGCGAGGAAGAGAAGAGATTGATTGCTCTTGATGTTGTGAAGTATTGGGCAGAATGAACTGCACTGATGCTGCTGATGGTTTTGACAGAGAATTCAGTGTTATTAGACTCAGTCAAGATGAATCTAACTCAACAGGCAGAGCTAGCTAAGCACAGAGAAGGAAGGCAATAGCCATTCCACGTGTGGTCCCATATACGGTAAAGGGCTGTTCAGCAGGTCTCTGAATGTGCCTTGTTAGCGTCAACTCGCAAGAGATTGAACAGGAGAGAGTGGAAGAGCCAGAAGTTGATGGACTGTGGAGTTTTCCTGTCAGGAATGCCAGCTGGAATTCCAGAGTGTGTGGAAAGTTTGAGGTGTGCCGTCTCATGCATCGATTCCACAGGGAGATAACCTCATCCATCCTCCTTATCGCTCTCCTCACACGTGCCTCTGCGCTGCCTGCAATACTCCTGCTGTGCGGAGGTTACACACACGTACATGTACACATGCACATGTGTACACACACACACACACACATACACACAAAACACACAAACACACACATATACTCAAAGACACATTTGGAAATACACGCTTGCACATGCGCACACACACATACAAACACACGTATTTATGTTTGGTCAGTGTTAACTATTACTGTTTTATTGTTTGACCTTTGGCAGTGACATTACTGCAGCATACACTCCAGTAAAGATGCTTAAATGTGTGTGTGTGAGAGAGCATAAGAGAGAGAGAGAGGGGCAGAAAGGGAAAGAGAAAGACAGAGTGAGAGAGAAAGAGAGAGGGAGAGATTCCTGGCCACAGCCATAAAGTTGCTAATAGACCAGAAGAGGCTGCTGGCCCCTGCAGGCCCAGTGTGATGGAGCACTGGCTCTAAATCAGTCTGTCAGCTAATGTTTACACATTTGCAGAGCAGGAGACTGAAAGGGATCTGTAAGGGTTGTAGAGGTCTTTTCAGGACAGTACTGGGCCATTATGTGCCATTTTCTGTATAAGTGGCTGATTTAACTCAGCTGAGCTCACTGTAGTCCCATCTGTACCCACTTGGAGCCCGGCCAGCACGCTGTGCCAGGATCAGATATTAGCACCATGTGTTGCCACCAAAGCACCCTGGCTGACTTTGTAGAGGATGGTACCTGGGCCTTTTGCAGTTTGCAGTCTTATCTGTGCTGAAAATGACGGGAGAAATTTGGTGTAAAAGGAACTTTGGGAATGTTAAAACATGATAACAAGCTAGTATTTTCTTAGTGCTTGCTGAGGAGCAAAACTATAGCCCCTTTCACACTGCACGACACGGGGTGGCGACACGGTAGGACACGCTAATTTACCCCAGGACCACAGTATGTAAGCACGGCGTGTTTTTGACCCCCCTTCTGTAAAGGTGGGTTGAGGAGGCGTAGCCCAGTGGCACTGTAACATTACACCAAGGATAGTGCTGGGCGTGTGCAATGACGTGAATGACCCCATGCATCGGTGGTAAATGCACCTGTCTGCAAAGTTTTCATTCAGATTTTCAAAACAACCATGATGGGACACACAGAGTTGCTGGCTCTTTGTACAACCAAAGGCAAATTACATGCTACTGTACTGCACGTGGATGCTTACATGGGATTGCAAATGTATGCAAAGAATACATTTGGTGCCGAATTACCGTAGCTATTTGTACACGGTACCATCAGCATATGGTAAACTATAACGCTATCACCAAAGAAATGACTATATCCACACATTTCGCCCACGGATAAAAAGCCCACAACACTGTAGGGTGAAGATCCACTGGGCGAAGGGGGTCTTTGTGAGGATATTTGCAGTCACATATGTCAGGATATTCACAATATACTGTATGGAGATAAATTGATGGATGCGCTCTGGACATATGTTTTCTTAACACTAGTAAACAGTAGTGCTATCATCAAACATTTTACTCTCTACAATTTTCAAACATTTTACTCTCACAGTTAAAAAGACCACAACACAATGATTTGTCTCTGAAAATTTGCTGTTTATTTAAGATAAAATGCTGTATAAATCGCCATAGCATTTGTCTTACCGTGTCCATTGCAAGGGGGTAGGAGCATAGGCGGAAGTTAAAGCACCCATGTGAAAATCCCAACCTGGAAAGGGCCCAATAGCCTTTAGCATTCCATTGACCTCCATTCATTTTAGCGTCACTTTAAAATCAAATAACTTTACATGAGAAGCCATTTGTGCCTTGATATTGGCATTGTTGTAAACCGGAGAGAACACAGCAAAACGTATTTGCTTTGATCGGAAATCTGTCATGTTATTGCCTTGTAAGAAACGTTTATCTGAAATTGTGCGGCTAGTGAGTTTCTGTCGCACAGGAGGAAATTTACCGTACTGTTTGAATAACAAGCCGTAGCCCGCTTACTTTTGTATTAATGTTTGGGAAACATACATCAGCATTTCTCAAAAAATAAGCTTAGAAAATGGTATTTGTTTGTAAGCAGAATCGCTATCTGGATGGATTTTATGGATTTTACTATTCGATGCAAGTGAATTGAGAAAGATGGCTAAGCTAAGCTACACGCTATAGCTTGGTATGTACATGCTAGCTCCCTTGACATGTTGGCTTGCAAGACTGCCTGGAACCAAAGTTAGTTGATGAATGAATTGGTGTCGTTTGGACACGCCACCCTGTGTCGGCAGTGTGATAAAAATAATAATTAAATATTATTAATTTTTCATTATTATTATGAATTATTATTATTATTATTATTGTTCTTGTTGTTGTTGTTGTTGTTGTTGTTATTATTATACTATTATTATTATACGTCAGTGTGCAGATTTCTTTGTGAGATGCAGTAACCGGACTGGTGATGTTAGAGTATGCAGACGTGTGGTTATAAAGACTCATCTTACATTATCTTTAGTCTAGATGTGATTTCTGGTGCAAGTCATTTTGCACAGAAATGAATGTTTCTAGAATGTCGCTTGAAAATTTGATGAGGATGGATTATGTCAGCTGGGTTTAGCAAATCTAAATCAAAGTCCCAGAGCATTTCATCATTTTGTAAACCACAAACCATGTTTGTGTGTCTGTGTGTGTGTATTTGTGTGTGACAGAGGAAAATGTGTTTGTGCATGTGTGGAAGACTGTGTGATTGACATTTTAATATTCAAAAGGACGCTACCCATTTTGTGTGTGTGTGTGTGTGTGTGTGTGTGTGTGTATTTTAAGGCTGTGTTGCTGCAGTGGATACTTTTCTGTGTGTATGTGTAGGTGTGTGTGTGTGTGTGTGTGTGTGTGTGTTTGTGAACTTTTTCTCTATGTGCGTATACATGTGTGTGTGTGTGTGTGTGTTTCTGCAAATGCTTTTTTTATCTGCGTGTGTGTCTGTGTGTGTTTCATGCTTGTGTGTTACAGTGTATTGTGGACATGCACATTCACACACTCAGTGTGTTTTGCAGATGCACATCCATGTGTTGGTGTGTGTGTGGTGAGCGCCCTGAGGCAGCATGATTTGACACCATCCTCTTGACACTCCCCGCAGCCCAGGTGCTCATCTCATAGCACAGATCATCAACATTTCATCAGTTTGCATTCATTTTACATTCTCTCCATCTCTCCCTCCCTCTCTTTCTCTCTCTCTTTTACTCACTCAATCTCTCTTTCTCTCACAGTCAGTCAGTCAGTCCCTCTCTCTTCTTCCCTTACTCTCTCCATCTCTCCCCACCTCCCTATCCTTCACCTGCACCTCACTCTCCGCCCCCACCCTCCCCCTTGTGATGCGTATGAAGACAGTTGAATTTGCAGTCTGGTCCAATCTCATCCATTTGACGCGAGTGTGAGAGTGTGTGTCGTGTTGCACCCTGAGTAGCTCAGCTGGCTTGTCATGGACAGGGCCATTCAGACAAACACACGTACACACACACACACTAACACACACACACACACACGTACACACACGCACATACACACACACACACGCACATACATACACACTAACATGTGGCCAGTTTGACACTGTACAAGCGCAGCATGTTTAAATGAGACACCAGCGCACCTAGTAGTTACATAGCGGAGTGGTGCGGTCTAACGCAGGCGTACAGCTAAAGGCCATGTTACAGTGTCATTCAGCAGGAGATGTCAACAGTGCTGTGCCCTCATGCTAATTATGAGCTCCACTCTGTCACAGCTGGCTGACATGCAGTTGTCATTGTGTGTGTATTTACTGTTAGCTATGTTAGCAGTTTTTGGCACCTCCAGATATTGCCGCAGGAAGTGACCCTCCCCCCTTTGCCTCAGATGCGCAGATGTCTGGCAACCTCCTTGCAATGTCTCTGGTGGATACTGAGAGTTGGATTATAGAAAAATGTTGTGATAAAATAGGTGTATTGTCAGCAGTTTTCATTAAGCTTGTTGAGCAGAATTATGAAGACAGATGATTGTATTTGTAAGGGTGTGTGTGTGTGTGTAAATAGATATGGATGTGTAGTGTGTGGTTATGTGTGTATGCCTGTATGAATATAAATGCAAAGATAATGTAAAAAAATAACAATAGTGAGAGAGATGGGGTAGTTCTGGATGTAAGATAAACATTAATATTGCACACATAAGTCCAAAATAGGTTCCATAGCACTGCCTTTCAAAACGCTTTTTTGTATTGGTTCAATCAAATAGCTGCCTGTTAAATTTATACCGTTCCGCTCAAAATCACATTTTAATTTGATGCCTCAGTAGGAGATCAATACAGCTCCACTCCAGACCTGTTTCTCCACTATCAGTGTTTCATTTGGGGCAAATCAGTGTTTGATTTGTGTCACCTGCCTGTGTCTCTCCCCATGTATGGGTGTCTGTGTGTGAGTGTGTAACTGTGTGCGCATGTCTGTGTCAGTGTGTGTGTGTGTCAGTGTGTCTATGTGTGTGTGTGTGTGGGTACTGATACTGAGAATCAAAAGTATGTGGGACATTTGTCACTCACACGTGCTCTGATTGGCACAGCGACTTGTTTTTGGCTATTTTTGTGTTGCAGTTGGCAGCTTAATTAATGCATTGGTTATCAAGGACATCCACTTCAAATGCTGTTCAAGAATTCCAGGCCTCACAAGAGTAGAGCTCGACCTTCACAAATTAACCTTGATTTGTGTTGAAACTATTACACTATATATATACAATATATATACATCTTAATATGAATTAGGAATTGGCAACGTAGCTTTAGAAACTACAATCTGGTACCACATATTTGTTCCAGCCATTCACTAAATCAGCTGATTGTAATTAACTGAACTCTTCAGCCATGCAGTGGAGCTAAATAATGAAATCACTTGTATTAAGAGCACAGGTAGAGAAGCAAGTGATTTAGAATATGTGGTAGTGGATTGCAGCTTTTGAATCCAGGTTGCCCATGAGAAGTTGGGTTTACATTCTATCAGTTACGCACATTCATAGTAATTTGTCCTAATGAGAAGTCCCTCAGTGGATGTTTAGGCTGTGAAGAATAGTGTGTATTTCAAGTCAGAATTTCTTGCTTTTAGATTTCTTTGTTGAATAACTGAAATCGACAGTAAAGTGTGGTGTGGTAAAGCCTAATCGGTCTTAATGGGTTTTGCTCCCCAGGTTCCTGACCTACTGTTATCTTCTGGCCTTCAACGCCTGGCTGCTGCTGGCGCCTATAGTGCTGTGCTATGATTGGCAGGTGGGCAGCATCCCACTGGTGGAGTCGGCGTGGGACACGCGCAACGTGGCCTCTCTGGTGCTAGCTCTGGGCTTGCTGGCACTGTGCTTGCACTGTGTGCTGTCGTTACAAGTGAGTAAAGCACTTAAGCAAATGTGTGCACACGTTTATACACACAGGGAAGCACACAGTTAAAAAAAAACACACACACGCAGTCAGCTGTACAAAGCACACAATCACAGACATACACACACTTAGGCAAATAATTATGCATACGTACGCACACACACACACAAGTAGAAGCACACAAGCGAACAAAAAATATATACACACAGTCAGTTGCACAAAGCACAAAATCACACATACACACACACACACACGCACATACACAAACATAAATGTGCATAATTCAACAGTTGCACAAAAGCATACAGACACACACATACCTACATACAACCTGTCTCACAAGGAACACTAACACACATTATGCATGCAAACCCTGTTTAAACATGCATACATATGCATGTACATGGTCACTGAACCATGCATGCATATTTTATACTGCATGCCTGGGTAACTGTAATGTGAGGAAGCAACAGTTTTAATGTGCACAAGAACATACACAGAACATAAAAAGTGAAATGGTTTTACTGTTCTAAATCTGTGTGTACGAATAACCTGCAAATATAGCCAAACTGTCTTCCTTGGCCCTTTTCTTCTTGTTACCAAACTGGAACTTTTACAGGACCTTTTGTGTCATTTCATAAATGTTGTGATATTGCACTGCAAAACTCTACACTAGTTTGGTTCCAAAGACTAAATATCTAAGCAGCACAGTGGGTGCTTTTTTGGACCTTGACATTGGAATAAGATTGGTGTACTGCACATTACAAATGTATCAGCTTCAAACAAGCAGAGACAACTCATCAGTTGTCTAAACCATTTCATGCTGCAGAACAGTGTCGGTTGTAGATTTAAACATGAAACAGAATTTAAGGAAACCGCATCACAAAGACAACAGTTAACTGATGCAACCCTGAGAAAGAAACTTGTAAATGTTTAAATTCCCTGTTCTGCTGTCACTTCATTTCTATAGGTGACGGTCATGGAAAAGGATACTGTGATTTCTGATCCTTAGGAAAAATATTACAGTTCCTTGATGAAGTGAATACATTTCATGCTTTTATGAGTGAAGCACCTTTGTGTAAATTGTAAATCCACTATCATCTCACCGTGCATGACTTTATTTCTCTCAGGATCCTAATCGGGAGTGTCAGTGTCTTTTTTTCTGTAAGTCAGGCCTCTCAGGAGATCTTGTGAGTATGAAGGTGAAGGCGTGCAAATGAAGTGAGGAGTAATTTTCACGTCTCCAGAAAAATTCTGTGTAAGCCTGTTAACACTCTCACCGTTCACTGCAGTCTGTAACCATGGTGACTTGAAGCCATGTGTCAGCGAGCTGTGTGAGAAATATTGTGTGTGTGCACATGTGTGTGATTCCTTTGGTCACAGGTTTACCAAGTCCTTTATATGATTTGTTGATTCTGTATATTCTGAAGACAGCAAGATTATTTTGTATGTGGTGCACGTTTGTGCTTGTGTGTGTTCGTGCACGTGTGTGTGTTTAGTCAGAGCGAGAGAGAGGGAACGAGCGAGAGAGGTTCCTCCATCCCCGATGGTCTGGATCTCATATCGACTGGCTGAATAATTTATGTTGTGTTTGAGGCTGGGAGTTGACAGACCAGTGTCAGAATACGGGCAAACACTTCATGATTAGTCTCTCTCCTTTTTACTTCCTGTTTTTGCCTCCCTTTCTCTCCTCTACCTCGGGTTCAAATCCGAGACCGAGTCTTCCAATTACCAGCCTGAAAGCCATGGCTGCTCTAGCCTTAGTCTGCTTCTGTAACTAGGAGAGGTAGGATGGGAGATAAGCTGCACAGCAGGGCTAGCCAGGCCAGTGCCTCCATAGTGCCTCTGGTCAATATGGTACTCCACTTCAGTACTACGTCAGAGAACTCTCCTAAGGCTAGAGAGTGTCCAGACTCTTTGCATGAAGCAAAACAGTCCAGTCCCCCAGGGTACAGCAAGGATGTACAATAGTCAGAATTGACTTCGGAATATCAGTTCTGTTCTTGGATTTCAGGAGGATGTGGAATTACTGTACAGTTTGAGTTTTACACAGTTTGATAAACTGCTTTGTTAAAGGTGTCATTGCATCTTTTTTTAAATTAATTTTGCAGTGGTCTCTAGTGGTAATGAATGCCCTTTAAACCGGTTTTAGTGAAAAAATGCTTTAATGCTCCTGTTACAGGCTGTTCTAGTTTGATGGAGGCAATGGAGCGGGGAGAATGACAGGTTCTCGGCTACGCTGGTCACAGGCTACAATCATTCAAAACCCATTCGGTCATAGCACACCAAATAGAAGATTTAAACGTTCTAAACGTGTGCTGCAACGAGACTCCTCCGCTTGTTTTTCTGCCTATTTTCTTTCATTGACTAATCAGGGCAGAAGAACATTTTCACGTGCAGCATGCATATGCAACTCTACATGTCGTATTTCAAAAAGCGCAAGTACTAAACGGCTTCTCGTGGAATGAGACTTTTAAGTTACACTGGAACAAGAAGATATGTTCTTCTTTGATTGCCCCCATAAAGGACATCCTGTAGGGGAAGCTTTTTAATCATGCTTGAAAAGTCACTTCAGCACACAATTCAGTTTTAGGTTCAGTCATCCATTTAAAATTGAACACATTTTTCTTTTTTATTCCATATCACACATAACAATTAGCTACACTATGATACCAGCAATTAAAAGTAAGTCAGAGAATTGTCAGTTTCTGGTCCAGCACCAATAATTTCCAAGAATAAAAATGATGTGATTAATTTTACATGCCTGTTAAGGTTATAGTGCACATTTGTATGTGTGTGTGTGTGTGGGCAGGTATTTGTTTAGGTGTGTTAGCAAATGTATTTTGTGTCAGTTAATATTGTGTGTGTGTGTGTGTGTGTGTGTGTGTGTGTGTGTGTGTGTGTGTGTGTGTGTGTGTGTGTGTGTGTGTGTGTTGTACATGTACTCAGCAGCCTTGGTCCACTATATTACCCTACACTCCTCTGCCTGGGCACATTGGTCCCTGAAGTGTTTTCTTCAGTGGACTTCATTGCTCAGCTAGGGAAGTGTTGTGTTTTCCCCCATTGCTTCTCCTCATTCCTCTCCTCTCACAGTTGACACCACACGTCCCCATATGGCAGAGGGGCCCAGTCACAGTCACTCTGCACCCAGCCTACTGTTGGCGACGGCTCCGCATGGCCAGGCCTGTAGTGTCAGCTCCATTAGGAAACGTTGCCAAATGGGTGCAGTGTTGGCTCGGGGTCAGAGCCGGATGTACCACAGAGCTA
>CM050199.1:4290000-4297500 GCA_027475355.1 Coilia nasus
TTGAAACTCACAAAAAATAGGGAATAATAAAGTTGGATGTTTTTTACTTGTCCTCAGTTCAGCTAGAGAAGAGAGAGATGTGGTCAGAGTGAGCTCAGTGCTGACATTGAGCGAGACTTTCTCAGCCGGCCTTCTTTCATCTGTGCGGATCAGTCAGGCCAAATAAACGTTGCAGTCCGGGTGGAGTGGAGAGTCTCTCTAGCCCTCTCTCATCGGGCCCTATCAAACGCCTGATCAAGTGCTCTCACTTAGACATGACCAATCACTCCACAGCCCTCCTACGGCCCTGCCTCCCATCAAATGCCTAATCAAGTGCTCTCATTTAGGCATAACCAATCGCTCCACAGCCCTCCTTAGCTCCCCCCTTCAAATGCCTGATCAAGTGCTCTCATTTACGCATGACCAATCGATCTATGCCTCTCTTGATGCTGCCTGGATTCTGTCAAATCCTCATCCGCCCTGCAGACCGCCCCCACCCCCACCCCCACGTCTACCTCTTTATCCCTGAGCCTCTGTGTTTCAGTGCGGTCTACTTCAAAGCTTTCTGAAAGCCTGTCAACGTATGTTATTATAAATCCAATTCAGGCAACAGACAAACTGAACAAGGTCTAAGTAGCCCAAAGCATTACTTTAGCCTGAGTCACCTCTGTCTCATTACTTATGCCTCTCTCTCTTTCTCTCCCTCTCTCTTTCTCTCTCCCTCTTCTATATATGGGTAGATAGCTAGGTAGTGTGACAGAAAGGAGAGAGCAAGAGAGAGAAATATAGAGACAGTGAGAAGGAGAGAGAGCTGTGTTTATCCTTCAGTCTGCA
Organism: Coilia nasus; assembly: GCA_027475355.1. NCBI lineage: Eukaryota > Metazoa > Chordata > Actinopteri > Clupeiformes > Engraulidae > Coilia > Coilia nasus. Next base: position 4,290,814 of record CM050199.1, read on the forward strand.
TAGAAAGAGACACAAGGCAAGAGAGGGGAATGTTAATAGAGTGTGAGTATGTGGAGGGAGGCAGTGGAAAGGATAGGGATGGCCGTTTACTGTGATTGATAGTGGAGGAAGTTATGAGCAGTTGGAGAGATCCTCCTGTTCCCTCAGTGTGATTAGCACCAGCCAATTAAATTAGAAACGAGCAGTGACACATACGCTTCTTGATTAATTATTGTACTAATTATATTCCTGTTCTTGTAGGTTAAAGAATGGCACATATATTCGCACATGCACACACACATGCACTCTCTCTCTCAGACACACACATACACATACGCAAGCACACACACAAACACACATACGTGAATTCCCCTGTATATACGCGCACACACAGACACACATCTACTGGAACTGAAGTGCAGGGTTAGTAATTATTTCCATGTAGGCAACTTTTTCGCATCTGGGTTTAATATCTCATCCAGACATAAAATGAATTCCAGTTTAGTTGCTCTGTGAAGTGTGAAGTGTGTGTTTTTGTGTGTTTGTGTGTGCGTCTGTGTGTGTGTGTATGTGTGTGTGTGTGTGTGTGTGTGTTTGTACTCCACTGGGGGTGCCGGCATGTCTGTGTGTCTCTGTGTGAGTGCAGATAATAGGAATTTGTGCTGACTGCAGTGTGTGCAGCTTGTGACTCCAGGTTAACCCCTCGTCCCTTCTTCACGTCCCAAACGTCCTCTCTTAGTGGCCATCCGCAGTGATGACCATCTCTCTCATCGCTACCAGGAACCATGAATGCCTTTTAGTCAAAGCCACTGAGTCCTTTGAACACAAATCCCCATAGGCTTATGAGAGTTTTAAAGCAGGGGTGACAGAGCCAGCGAGTGGGAGAAACAGTTGCCCTGAGTGGTGTTTCACTGCTGAAACCCTTTTCTGTTTTAATCAGTGGTGGACACTGGGCCATAATGCATGATGGGATAGTGCAAGACCCTTTTGAAGGTGAGAGGGTCTGTTTTGGCTCGTGTGTGTGTGTGAGGGTGTGTGGGGCTGAAACTCTGTGGACAGCCTGCCTCATTTAGTTGCCATTGCTCTAATTTGTCTGGCTAATGCCTTATGGACACAATGCTATCGGCCCAATGAAGAAGTGGTCCAGTGCTGAATTTGAATTTTGGTCATTCTAAACTCTTGTACTATTTTATTAGGTATTTGCACGTAGTTATTCACAGAGACACACAGGCATAGTCTATCTATGTGCTAGGGGCGGGGTCCACATTGTCCTCCTGGGGGTCCATTGCCCCCCTATTGTCTTGTAGCTTTACAGGAAATAATTAACAGGAAATAAACTCATTCCACTATGCAGGGCACAGCACTTTTTAAGGCATAAGGGACATTACTATTATCCCTTGCTTCTGCATAGAGTAGTCAACATAACTACTATTCACTATGAACCAAAATAGTAATCTAACACATATTAATTAACCCATGCAATGCCTTCCTAATGGCTGTTCTGAAGGTCATAGGCATACAGTGCCATATGGTCATTGGGATTGGCAAGATGAAGGCAAGATGTACAACTGGTTGCACTATTATAGTAGTTTGCAGTTCCCCTACGTTGTACTACTACTCAATGCTGTGCTATGCATAGTGGGAATTTCCTGTTAACATAATTGTTAATTTTTAAACTTTGGCACCAGGGCTACAAGAAAATACCAGTGAAGTCTAGTAATGGGGGGTGCATGGACAGATTTTCTTTTCCTTCATCTATTCTCAAACACGAACACACATACACAGTAGAAGGTACACAACTAAACTATACTTACAGAATCACTTGCCATGCATACAAGCAGTGTACATTTGGTGCTTTGACAGTTAGACAAATGTGTTTTTGTTCCCCTTTGGATAATTGTGGCAATTACTCCTGACGCTTGTATCCACTCAGACCCATAACAGCTTTGCTAAGACTCTGACTCTCTCTGTTTTTTCTCTCTCTCTCATTCTCTCTCCCACACACACTGTATTTTGGTGCCTGTAAGTGTTTCATTTTTAATAAAGGACTACTTCAGGACAAGCATCAGGCCCCAGGCTAACAAAACATCTGGCCTGTCATGCTTTAAAGACGGAGCAGTGGTCAGAACTAGACACCATTTTGAACATGAAATGTTCATGTTTTATGTATTTTTGTAATATTTTTGTATTCTTTTTATTAGATCTCAAAAGTGTACCGATGCGAGCGTAATCCCAGAGGCAAATATTGCTTCTTTGTATTGTCTTCATTTTGTCTTTCTGAAACACATACAATCTTATAATAATCTGGTTTTCATCTTTCTCTCCTAAGAGGTTTTTAGAAAGCCCATTTAAAATTTAGTAACACCTGGCCTTTGTCTCATACTATTTAAATTAACCTCCTGAGAAAGAGTGCCCAGTGAAGGCTAATATAAGTCCAATTTAAGTTCAACTTAAGATCTGACGATAGTGTTACACTGTTCTGTTTCTCCTAAGGTTGTTTTAGGAGAAACAGATCAAAAGTCAAAGGTCCTATTTATTTCTGAAAGTCAAAGATAATAGCGTAATATTTTGCTATGGGCTGATACGTTGTGATGTGGCCACAGACCAAACATATCTCTTCATGCTGGAGGCACCGCTGTTTGTTCTGTTTATTTCTGTGTCTTCATTTCTGTGGATATTCAAGGCTATCTGTATTTCAAGAACTGCAAAACAAGGAAACAGATTTCCTCCCAGTGGCTTTGATTGCTGTACATTTGAATTCTCAGAATTATAATTTTCTACAGGGGAGGGTCACTGTTTGAGTCCCTTAGGCTGTTTTACACAGACTCTTTGCAAACACTCTCTCACTGGCTCAAATTGGCTGGTTTTCTATTGAAGAGTGTCTTTTTGTATTTACTCTGTGTGTGTGTGTGTGTGTGTGTGTGTGTGTGTGTGTGTGTGTGTGTGTGTGTGTGTGCGTGTGCGTGTGTGTGTGTACGTACCTGCCGGCTGGGCCGGGGGCCACATGTATTGAGCGCGTGCCTGCTGTGAGCAGAGCCACACTTAAGAGTGCTCATTACGGCCTGCAGCTGCACAGCCTGTCCTCTCCTCTCTTCTCCTCACTCCCTCGCTCTGTTGCAGAGGCCACGGGTGTAAATTATGCCTGATTCAGACCAGGCGGCATTTCTGTCTTACGCATTTCAAAGGATATAATTGGTCTGTTTGTTTGGTTGTACTTGGCTGTGAAGTATGCAATGGCCCAGATTTCTGGACATCTGCAAGTTCACTTCATCACATAGCACATGCGTGCGTGCAATATTATACATGCATGCATGCAATATCATGTATCACATAACACATGCATGTGTATCTGCTGACTTTTACTGTATGTACTGTTTGCTATCTGTTTGCACACTTAATTCTTCAATGGCTTGGTCCCCACTGAGGTCTTGAAGGATTACAGCTAGAGGGTTTTCATGGTAGACTTTTATTTGGTCACTCTGTCATTTAGTCAATAAACTTAAATAGATTTCCTGTGGAAGTCCTGTGTTTACATTTTGCTGCTCAAATATTGATCGAGTGATCAGTTACCCATCAATCAATAACCTGTTCCTTTGCTTGCCTTTGAGAGTTACTTTCAGTGTGTGTGTGTGTGTGTTTGCCTCTGTTACTCCCCTACTTCACTGGCATATGCAGGGCTAATTAAGAAGTTAATATTGGCCTGGCAGTGAATGGGTGGCCCTGGTTGGGGTGTGATGAGATTAGAGCTGTGAGGGCTCTACTCTGGTGACTCTGGGTGGCACTGGGGTCATCTTAGCCACTTACGGGGGCCCGTGTGCCACTCCGGTTGGCATTTCGGCCCCAGAGAAGAGATGGTGCGGGGGAGCCATGCCAAGGGAGAAATATTAGCATCAGCGCAGCAGTTAGCATTGACAGCAGGACCAGGGATGGCGCCAAAGGCCCCAAGGGGGTTCAGACCCTTTTGCTTTTTCTGTCTGCCTGTCTCTCTGTGCATCTCTCTCTCAAATTCAAATTCAAAGTTGCTTTATTAGCATGACTGTTCAAATACAGTGTTGCTAAAGCTTAAAGAACAGCAGAAAATCACATCATTTGCAAAATAACATTTGAGTATTAAGAAGCGTTGGGGAAGAAGGACATGGGCAACAGGGGAGTGGGGTAAACAGCATGGGAAGCTGTTTCAGATGCAAACACACACACACACACACACACACACAAGTATGAACATTTCAAATGGTTCAACTCTGTACTCTGTTATATTCACTGTGTGACTTTGGTCTGTCTCAGACAGAAAAGGATCATGAGAGAAACAGTGATATCTTTGATCAAATCAGACAGGTCCAAAGATGATTGTCAGCTGACATTGTCAAGGTCTTGCAGAAGACTTTAGAAAAACCTTTGACATTTTGGATGAGTGCCTTACAGTGTGCCTGCAGCTATGACCTATAATCTGCTTACAAGCAAACAAACAGAACTGCATCATGGAAAAGTAATATATGACAGATTACAGTGACATGAATAAACTAAACTAAGCTAAACCCCAAATGAAATGGAGGTAAAATATGCTAAGGACAATGGCCATCATGTAAAGATTATTAAATCGTTATTATTTAATATAATTATTGATTATTATTAAATTATTTCTTATGATAATTAATGATACATTGTTATGATAATATCTAATGCAAAAAATATCTAGAATCCAACTAAAAGTAAACTCCTGTAGTTTTCTGACAGCAGAGGCCATAACCATTAGTCTGGTAAAGCAGCCCCTCGTACTTCTTCATTTCATTTTGTACAGAGTGGCAGTGCTGTATTGAGAAACGATTTCTTCCTGGCGGTGTGGACTCTGCCTTTACCCCATCGCTAACGTCTGGTCATCACGTATGCCTAAATACTATAATGTAGATGTAGCACACAAAGTCAACCTCATCGCTAACGAACACTCCCTCTCTTTGGTGATTGGCTAGGATTGGCTAGTACCTAATACAGTACTGTCAGTGCCAGCACTGCAAGACTCGGCTACATGGTTACCAGGCTACATAACCATGCCTGGGGTTCACATTTTCCTCTTCCTCTTGGGATTATATATATGCCTACAAACAGACAGTAGCGCTGTTGCAGGGGATGATTTGTTTACTTTGTATCATTACACAAAGTGTGGATGATGCATGATGATGAGATTTTAGTTTTGCATCAGAGCCTATGTTTCAGTGGGAGTTGTCATTGTACAGTCTACACACATCAATCATGATGTCATACCTGCATTATTGGTTCCATGCTGCAAAGTGTTAGCCTGGTAAACTGGCCCCTCGTACTTCATTTAATTTTGTACAGAGGGTCTAGCAGTGTTGTATTGAGAAAAGTTTTTTTTCTGGAGGTGTGGACTCTGGTGAAATTTAAAACAAGTGGCTCTGCCTTTACCTAAAGTCTGGTCGTGATATATGCAATTAGCCTGCCTATCCCACAAAGTCAACGTCATTTCTCACAAATACTCCCTCTGCTGATTGGCTAGGCAAAATTCTGCCTAAGACAGTCAGTGAAAGTACTGCCAGACCCTCTGTACAAAATGAAATGAAGTACGAGGGACTGGTTTACCTGAAGTGTGGCTTTAACAGTCTCATAAGTTCTCTGATGCACTGCACAGTCTATAGGTGCCTTTAGGGATGCACTGACGCTGGTGTCTATAAATGTTTTATGTGTGCATGTGTAAAAAAATGAAATTTACTTTTATGTTGTTTATTGACCCTTGAGGCACACACACACAACACTGAGGGCAGTTTTGACCATGTACAAATGTTTATTAAATAGTAGATCAGCAGTCCATCAGTCCATTGAAACAGAATCACAACCCCTCACAGTGTACAGGCTCTAATAATTTGGGTCTGATAAATTGTAGCGGTGCGAGTGGTACGCCCAGGTTATACGCAGAAGCAAAAAGGGGGTTGCAAAAACAATTCACAGCACACATTAAGTTTTTAGGCTCGCTACACCCACTGACTATAAAAAGTGGCACACGTTTATCACACTACAAGAATAATGGTATTCCACTGCACACAATACAAACTCGGGGGGCGTATGACACTGGCACGCGCTACTCGCTCCGTGCAGAATCTAAAGGTTTATACAAAGGGGAATCTAAATGGTGATCGGCAAGTAAATGCTCTGCACCCGGCCCGCCCCGCCAAGTGAGGAGGCGCACAATAATACTAACCACAGCAACCACAAATATCAACCCGACACAGCAAACAGTTTCAAGTGAGCAAAGTGTATAAATCACAGCACGCGGTATGTAAGACACACTCGTCGATTGTTGGTCAAGCCAAACGCACAGAGCGTTATAAGCAACGATCACCTAGAAATAAAGCCCTCGACAAATGCAAACACACAAAATGACCCAATTAAAATAGATGGTAAACGCAATAAAAAAAGTCACTAAAGTCCAGACACCACTCACGACCGGGCTGCACGACTGTCCACAAACGAACCCCGGGTCAGACTGTCCGCCACGTCTGCTACGGTACAAGGCAGTTGGAGCCGACGTCCTCGGCTCGTGCGCACGGGCCCGGTGATGTGACCAGTCCGGGGAAAGCACTTGTTTCCACGGAGTAGAATGGCCAGCCAACTCCCGGGTGTCAGCTGTGGTGTGGCCCAGTACAGCTGTCGAGGAGAGGGCAGGGGTGAGTAGCCTGTCTGTGCTAAAAGCTCTCG
>CM050199.1:4302500-4422500 GCA_027475355.1 Coilia nasus
TGCATACTATAAGTCTCGATGTGTAGCCAACAGTGTAACCTGCAGTGTGTCAAAATTCAGCTAGGGCTATTTTACAGCTAAGACAGGTAGTACAATTGGGTCTGATTTAATTCAGTGAGTGGATGACATTCCTCCAACTGATCTCCTTATATCTTTTTTGCAAGTCTTAAAGTTTCTAGCAGTCCTTATCCACCCTTTCTCTCACTTTGTTTTTTTAGTCCATTTATGTAGTCCATCAAGGTCCTCTGACTGTGCTGTTAGCATGGTGACCTCTGCTCATGTAAGTCTGGTGCAATGACTAATCCAGTGTAGATAGTCTGTAATAGTGATGCAGGTTCAGGCTGCATAATTTTGATCCTTTGTGTGTGTGTGTGTGTGTGTGTGTGTGTATCTGAGAGCGAGAGAGAGTGAGAGACAGACAGACAGACAGACAGACAGACAGCCAGACAGACAGAGATGTGACAGAGAAAGTGGTGGGTCTGAGGGCAGGCGGAGGTCAGGTTCACAAAGAGGTGAAGCGTCAGGTGGAGCCAGGACCCCAGATTCCCACAGGAAACGCACACAAAGGAGCACAATGACAGCCAGCACCACACCACTGTAACTATTGTCCCACAGGCCTAAGCTGTTCATTTGATTGAGTGTCTTAGTGCATGAATGTGGAAATGCACATATGATGAACCATCCATGTTGGTGTGTGTGTGACAATGGAAAAGCACATAAATGCTTGTTTCGTGTGTGTGTGTGTTTCCACACGTGTGAGTGTGGGTGGTTCCAGGCTTGAAGGACAGAGATTAACACGTCACCTCCCTGACCTCCTCTTGCGGTGGGCCTCTCAGAGGTTTGGATGTTGCTGTTTGTGATTGCTGTGCCATAGTCACACACACACACACACACACACACACACACACACACACACACACACACACACACACACACACACACACACACAGACACACACACACACACACACACACACACACACAGACACACACAGACAGACAGACACACACACACACACACACACACATACACACACGCACACACACGCACACAAACACACACACACACACACACCACCCTCCCGGTCGGCCAAGCAGCCAGCTGACCAGCTGTTCCTCATTCAGGCCACAATAACACCCCATTGCAGAGATCCTCCAGCTGGACCCAGCCACTTCTTCCTGCCTGTGAGGAGCTCTCGTCGGCCCTGGCCCCGGAACTGTCACTGGAGCTTTGAAAGGGCCTCCTAAATTGGACCTCTTTGGTCAGGCTTTTTGGGCACAACACTAAATGTGCTGCTGTCTGGGCCTGTTTGTCCCACCGTGGCTCTGGGGGGAGAGCTACAGTAAATGAGGGATGCTGGATATGATTTGGTGTTACTTTTTGGTGATTTGGGTTGACCCCCTGCGCCCCCATTAGTCCTGGAGTGGCAGTGCAGAGGCTGTGGTGGTAGCAGGGTGGGTTCTCACACGCATGCATCTTCACACACCTACATACAACCTTTCCTTTGTCCTGTTGGATCCTTAGTTTCCCTCTCGTGTCTAAGAAATTTTAGGTATTTAAAAACTGTAAGTTGTCAGCTTCCCTTATGCTGCGGTCTCACGAGCCAGGCCGTAACAGTTGGAGACTTTAAGTACAGAGTCTCATAGATCACAGTAGCCCACTCACTGCAAACACATCAAGCAATCTGTTTTTTTCTGCCTCTCTCTCTCTTTCTTCCTATCTCACTTTCTCTCCCTTCCAGACAACCACATGTACACACACACACACACACACACATACATTCTCTCACATACACACACACACACACACACACGGGCAGCAGACCCCAGTGACAAGAGTGTGTGTTGTGGGCGGTTTGGATAGATGACGAGGCGTGTGGGTACAGTAAGGCATGTAATGCGCTCTGTCTCCAGCTGATGCAGCACTTGGCTCTCCATGAAAGGGAGGCTCCATTTGTTCTGCTTGTCACCACAGGCTTGCGCTACAAAAACCTACCTCAGCCAGTCCCAGAGAAACCCTCTCCTCTCCTCTCCTCTCCTCTCCTCTCCTCTCCTCTCCTCTCCTCTCCTCTCCTCTCCTCTCCTCTCCTCTCCTCTCCTGCACCAGCCCCATCTCTCTCTCCCTCTCTTTTTCTCTTTGTCACTCGTTCTCTCTTTCTCCCTTCTCCTTTTACTGCTCCCTTTTTTCTCTTTAAGGACCCTGTGTAGTGTGGCTGTGAGGGGGACACAGGTTCAGGCTATTTATTTTGACCCTGTGTGTGTGTGTGTGTGTGTGTGTGTGTGTGTGTGTGTGTGTGTGTGTGTGTGTGTGTGTGTGTGTGTTGTTGTTCGAAGAAAAACTGGAGCTTAGTGTTGCACGCCTCAGTGATGACAGATCAGGACTTGAAAGAGCCTTCAGCTTCAGTGTGTGTGTGTGTTTGTGTGTGTGTTTGTGTATATGGTAAAGAAGAGTGTTTGTGCTAGAGCAACACAACTCTCTCTGTGGTCTCACAAAAAAAAAAAAAAAAAGTCTCTGCCAAAGACCTCTCCTTCTCGGGTGCCTCTGTGTATTTGTTTCCTGTTTTGTCTCCCCATTTAAAGTCTTAAACTCTTTAAAGGATTTCATCCTGTCTCATCCCTCTTTCTCCCCCTCATCCCTCTTTCTCCTCCTCATCCCTCTTTCTCTCCTTCCACTAATAGCGAGTCAGCGCAGTCACTGTTCAGTAAACACCAACCACAGCGCTGTCCTGGCTGGCGGTAACTAATTGCCCTCCTCCTCTCTTCCTCTACCTTGCTTACCCCTCTCTCCTATCCTCCTCCTTTCTCCCCCCGCTCTGTCTCTCTCTCTTTCCCTCCATTTCTCCCTCTTTCCCTCCCTCCTTTTTCTGCACCCCCATGATGGTAACTAATTCCCTGCTGTCTGTGGCGGGGCTACGAGGCAACCCAATACAACAGGCCCTAATAATCCCGTCTTGTTCCCATGCCAGACTGGGAATCTTCCTGCTGCTTTTATCCCTGTCCAAACCGGCATTGCCACGGAGATTAACTGGGCGCCTGCAGACAGTTTAGTGTCAGAGTGATTGATTTTTTTAGATTTTTTTTTTTCCAAATGTTTAATTTTTGCTGCCTGCTTTTCTAAATGTCTTTTCTGTCATTTTGAAGGGAAAGATAGGAATCAGCATAGGGGGTGGGGGACTGACTGTGCGGTGTTGCTGTTTGCGAGGACAAAAGGGTTTTTATGTATGTTCTCTGTCTTCGGAAAGTGACTCTGCAAGCAGGCAGAGTACAGTCATTTGTTTTGGGGATGACCTTAGGGACACGGAAGTGTGTGTGTGTGTGTGTGTGTGTCTGTCTGTCTGTGGCTGCCTGTCTGTTATTGTGTGAATAATCTCTGTGTGATTGACAGCCCGCATCACAGGCTGGTCATTACATGCAACCTTCCACTGCTGCTGCGCTAAGACCGAGAGCGGTTCATGCCGCAGCTCTGATGTGGTACAGCGGCACGCGGAGAGAGCACAGACCTGCCCGGCTGATTATCCATCGGCTAAGGATGCACAGCGCCCTGGAAAAGCAGTTGCCATGGAAACAGCGCAAAGGGTCGCCACACAGTCAGCTCATGGATTTGTTCACCTCTAACCCTATCAGGCGGAGCAGGGTGGAGTCAGAGGTCATGATGAATGCTCATCTGGCCTTACTCACTCTCTTTATCTCTCTCTCTTTTCCTCCCTGTTTCTGTCTTTTCCTCTCTTTCTCTCGCTTTACCTCTGTTTCTCTTTATGTCTCCCCCTCTGTCTCCCTCTCTGTTTTTCTCTGTCTCTTTACCTCTGCCTTACTCCCTTTATCCTTCCTACCCTCTGTCTCTCTCTCTTCCTGTCTTCCTCTCTCTCTCTCTCTTTCTCTCTCTCTCTCTATCGCTATGTATTACTCCTATCTAGGCTGTACCCTAGGCACGCCAGTGCCATGAACAACCTGGGCACATTGACACGCCACCCGGAGGAGGCCGAGAGCTACTACCGGAGAGCGCTGGACATCAACCCCCAGCACAACAGGGCCCTGTTCAACCTGGGCAACCTACTCAAGTAAGAAGGAGATCCTGGATTTACAAAGGCTAAAATCTTTCCGTATATTCGATCCAACCATTTTATAAACCACCGGATCATAATTAGCACAAAAATCATTAAACAGGTAAAAAAAACCTTATTAATGAAATCACCCATGTTAATTGTACACATATAAGGAATACATGACAGTTTTTTTATATTCTGAAGGTGAGAATAACATCTCTGGAACAAACCCATTCCCTGTGACTCTATACATGAGGGACTTGGTTTGTGACAATTAGGAAGTTTATGTAAACAACAAGGAATCTTTTTACAGATTGCCAGCAGTGGTGGTAGTAGTGGGCTGTCTAGTTGATGTGCCCTGGCAATGGGAAGCTGAGATGCTGAAGAGATAAATTAGCTTTTAGATGATCCTCTGCGACCTGTGGCTTATTTAGCATTTTGTCATTCTTGCTGTACTCATTCATTACTCGTACACATACTGTTTTGTTATTCTACATTTACTTGGTCATCTACCACCCCTACAGAGTGAGAGAGAGAGTGAGAGAGAGAAAGAGTGAGAGAGAGAAAGAGAGTCAGAGGGCTAGATGTAGAAAGTTTTTGGCACCCACTTCTGGAATAATTCTCTCGCAGGAAGTGCCTAAAAACATGCTGTGGTACAAACAGGCCACACTTTGTTAAAAGTTCAAATACCGTGCGGTATAAGCGGAGAAGCGCAAATACCTCTTTTCTGTGTTATACATATGCAGACCTGCGAGTGTCCAGGCACATGTCTAATTTGCGGTCAGAATTGTTGGCCTCATGAGAGCAGGTGTAAACCAGAAAGTGCAGGTTCCCTTGCTTTTCGAAACATCTGAAAACGTAGCATGGAAACCTTATCTGCTGCACATTGTCTGATATTGCTGAAAGTATTTGGGCAGTTTGCTCATTCAAAAGATTTTCATCAATTTCATCTCTTTCATTCTCCAGTTGCATGTTAGCCTAGTGCAGAGACAATGCAGGAGGCTGAGACAATTCTGTCTGTGTTTCCTCACATATCACAGGAATGAGTGACGGATAACAAGGGCCCAAATTCGATGATGTACTGTACTTGCTTAAAAACGCAAGCAAAAAAAAAACTAAACGTAAATGAAGGCAAATTGTATTTAAATCTTAGGTGACGTCATGTACAAGGAGCTCGACTTTTTTGCTTCCTTTTTTGTTCCGTGATGACCACACAAAAAGCCACTCAGTTGTGTCTTTTCAAGCACCATTAATAATGGTAGAGGGCAGGGTAAAGCGCTAATTATTGCAATGAGCTTCAGGCACATTACCACACAAAATCAAGACAAACAACGTGCAGTTTCTGCAAACTGAAGAGGGCGCAAAATACATACATCTGTCCCAGAGAGAGAAAGAAAGAGGCAGCCTGGTGTGTGTGAGAAAGAGTTAGAGAAAGAGACACAGAGTGACTGACCCCTTCACAGAGAAAGAGAGACAGAAAGAACACAGACTCTTTTTTTGTTTAGTTATTCAGGCCAGTATCGTATTTGGCTACTCTCTTTGTCCAAGCAGGTGTTTCTTCAAGGCTGTAGAGCTAGGGCCATAAAAGACTCATAATTGAGGCGCCCTCTATCTCTCCTTCTGTCTCTGTCTCTGCCTCAGCCTCATCCTGGCTCAGCTTAGATTGAGATGTAATCAGACCATCTTACATCTGTTTGGCCTGAGTGGGAGATGGGGTAGGGTCTGGGTGGTTGTGAGTGCATACTGAATATCAGCGTGTCTCAGTGTGATTAGTGTTTGTATGTGCGTGTATGAATTATGATAATGATAATGACAATGGTAATGATGATGATAATTATAATGATGGTGATGATAATTTCAGATCTCACGGAAAAGAGGAAGAAGCAGAACTCATTCTGAGGGATTCCATCCGCTTCGGCCCGCAGTTTGCTGATGCTTACTCCAGCCTGGCCTCCCTATACGCTGAGCAGGTTTGTTCAGCTCTCCTCTCCATTTTTTCTATCTCTCTTCCTCCTTCTACCTACCTTCACCTTTCGCTCATTCCATCTCTCTATCCCTTCCTTCAACCCTCCTCTCTCTCTCTCTTCCAATCCCCCCTTTCCTCAGCCCTCCTCTCCTTCTTTCTCTCTTTCATGATCCTCCTTTTCTCAGCCCTCCCCTCCTTCTCTCTCTCCCCTCCGATCCCCGTTTCCTCAGCCCTCCTCTCCTTCTCTCTCTCTTCCAATCTCCCTTTTAGCCTTCATCTCCTTTTCTCTCTCTTCCAATCCCCTTTTCCTCAGCACTTCTCTCCTTCTTTCTCTGTTTCTCACCCTCTCCATCATTAACCATCATCATCACCTCTGCATGGCCCCTCCTCTCTTTCATTTGGCTTGCTTAACACGGTTTGTAGATCTTGCTGGGAGTCATTGCTGTGAACATTTATGTGATTGTCTCTGTCCTTGCAATTGTGTGTGTGTGTGTGTGTTTGTGTGTGTGTGCGTGTGCGTGTGCGTGTGCATGTGCGTGTTTGTGCGTGTGTGTGTGTGTGCGGGTGTGTGTGTGTGTGTGTGTGTGTGTAGAAGCGATTTGCTGAGGCCAACGAGACCTACCTCCAGGGCATTGAAAACTGCCCCGATAGTTCAGACCTGCACAATAATTATGGGGTTTTCCTGGTAGATACTGGTAAGTCTGCACCTTTGTGTTCAAACAATACTTCAGAGTACATTCTGCCACCCTTCAAAGAATGCTAAGTAGTCTTTCCTTCTCTCTCTGCATCTCTCTCTCTCTCTCTCTCTCTCTCTCTCTCTCTCTCTCTCTCTCTCTGTGCATCGCTCTTTCTCTCTCATCTCTTTCTCTCCCTCTCTCTCTCTCTCTTACTGTCTCACACACACACACACACACTTGCTCACTTACTCACTCTCCCATACACGTGCACGCACACACACGCATACATGCACACGCACACGCGTGCACACACCCACCCACACACATACACACACACACACACACACACACACACACACACACACACACACGCACATGCGCACACACCCACCCACACACATACACACACACACACACACACCAGGAGATGGGGAGCGGGCCGCTGAGCACTACCAGCAGGCTGTGCGTCTAAAGCCCGCCCACTACGTCGCCATGGTGAACCTGGGTCGCCTCCTGCGCTCAGCAAATGATAACAAGGAGGCAGAATCCTGGTACAAGAGGTGAGTCCCACTCTGACATCTTGTGTCTTTTGTACAGTATATGCATGTGTAGTTGTATCATATCAATTGACAATAGGAAAGTACATTCTGCACATTTGTGAGTGCTAGAAAAAATGGACAGCACTCCTAGTCATTTTCTTATTTTATTGCCCGTCAATCTTATTTTATTGCCCGCCCGGGTATCTCCTTTCTTTAGTGTCAGGTACATTCGTGAGTGAAAATGGCTCCTCACACTAGGAAGTACTGTAGTTGAAATAAGACTGCCAGAAGGAGCTAAAAGTAAAGACTAGTTTGCTGCTTTGTCTGTGCCAGTACGGCATTTTGTTTGGTGTATGAGTGAGTAGACCTAAGTTTGGCCTTAGCAACAAAACGTCAGTTCAGCAACTACCTTTTTTTTTAACATTCAGCACTTGCAGAACTTCCAAGCTTGTCCATTTGCCCCACGGAGGTCCGCTTAGCCTGATATTTTGAACATTTAGCCAAAGGCTAGTATAAGGTATTATTTCTCCCTTGTTGAGTTGCTTGTTTGTGAAATAAAAGAGTGTCTGTGTGTGGCTGCACACTTGTGTGTGTGTGTGTATATGTGTATGTGAATGTATGTGTGTATGGCTGTGTGTGTGTGTGTGTGTGTGTGTGTGTGTGTGTGTGTGTGTGTGTATGTGTGTGTCTACAGAGCGCTGCAGGTGACGCGTAAAGTGGACATCCTGACTCCTCTGGGAGCGCTGTACTACAACACGGGTCGCTATGAGGAGGCTCTGCAGGTGTACAGGGAGGCAGCTGCCCTGCAGCCTGACAGCACAGACGTCTGGCTCGCCCTGGTGAGTCCAGCCACAGACTTTTTAAGAGCAGGGACATATTAGACAGACCCTTTGTACAAAACATTCAAACGTACAACATTCAGGGCTGAAAGATCTCAGGCATGGTGTCTGAAATCAGGCGTAGGACAGTAGGCTACAGTGCATTTAACATTTGCCAGTAGGTAACATTAGTAACCTTAAAACGTTTCGTAATGTCAAGCGTAGAATTGTTTACTGCTTTCTGCCCTAAACAATACTTCAAGAATCATCCCTATGGGCGATGGGTGATGTCTGCACATATTCTGTCTCCTCTACTGCCTAAAGCAAATTATCTGCTGAACTGTACAAATGTTGTTCCAGGCATCTAGCTGTGTATTGCTGTGCTATGCTGTGACACTCTTGCTGTACTGAGAGGCATTGCCTGCGAGAAAAAAAAAAAATTAAGCTTTATTTTTGCACCACACATTAAGCAATCCCCCACTTAGCCGGTAACATTAAACGAGCGCTAGCTAGGATAGTTTTTTGAACGCCAGTCCTCCTGGACAGGAGGCTCCTGCCAGGGTCGCTAATGACATATAACTAATGTAGCCTTGTAGCGTTTCCACAGCACATTAATGGGGCTGATAATGGGCACAGCCCACAGGAAGCCGGCCTGCGGCTTTTCCCGCTAACCACACTCTTCAAAACTCACAGGCCCCAGCAACAAGACCTCAGACGCCTGTGTGGTTTTTGCCATGCACCGAGCCGAGAGAGAGAGAGAAAGAGAGACTGACAAAGACAGAGACTGACAGAGAGAGAGACTGACAGAGAGAGAGAGAGAGAGAGAGGGAGAGAGAGAGAGAGGGTTCTGCCTAATGAAGTCTCAAGGGAGGCTCTGTGCGGTGTCAGATTGTGTTGAGGGCGCTGGAAAGACTGCTGCTGCTCCTCGCTGCTCCAGTTTTATATTTAGATCTGTGTAGTTTAACACTCCCTTTGTTTTATTCTAACTTTATGCCCCTGCTTCTGTCTTTATCTGACTGTCCATATCATTCTCTCTCTCTCCTTCTCTCTCTTTCTGCCATTCTTTTACTCACACACTTTCTCTCTCTCTCTCTCTCTCTCTCTCTCTCTATCTTTCTTTCTGACTTCTACATGTCTTTCTCTGCTCAGGCCCAGGTGCTGGCTATGGCTGGCCGCAGCAAAGAGGCCGAGAAGATGACCATGGGGGTCATATCCAAGAGCAGTAGTTGCATCGAGTGTTACCGACTCCTCTCAGCCATCTACAGCAAGCGGGGGAACCACACTGAGGTAAGCTGTGAAAGCGAAGGTGCTGTCGATGCTGTTTTCAGGACACATTCCATATCATAGTCTGTTTTGTTCATCTCCTTTTTATCACAGGGGAATGACAGGAAATGTTTTCAGTCCTCAGATATGACTCTTTGGTGGCCCATCTTATAATACCTCACCCCGCTTCTATTGGCATTATCACATATCCCTCTGCCTTCCCTAGCATGGTAAACCAGCCCCTCATACTTCATTTCATTTTCTACAGAGGGTCTGGCAGTGCTGTATTGAGAAACAATTTCTCCCTGGAGGTGGAAGTTTAAAACAAGTGGCTCTGCCTTTACCCAGTCGGTAACGTCTTGTTGTCACGTATGCAATTAGCCTGACTACGCACTACAATTTAAATGTAGCACACAAAGTCAATGTCATCGCTCACAAACACTCCCTCTGTTCGCTGATTGGCTAGGAACAATTCTGCCTAATACAGCAATGTCAGTGGCAGCACTGCCAGACCCTCTGTAAAAAATGAAATGAAGTACGACGAGCTGGTTTACCAGGCGAATCCCTCCCACCTTCAGTGGTAAAATTACACGGTTACTTCATGTGATGGGCAGAGAGCTGTGTTTCTTTAGATGAGCATTTTCCCCTTCTTTCTCTTTTTCTCTCTTGCTCCCTCACTCCCTCCCTTACTCACTTCCTTCTCCACTCCACCCCCCCTACCTCCAAAACTCCTCTAATGGATTTTATGTGTGTGTGTGGGGGGGGGATTGCTGGGTAAATAAAAGCGATTGATGACTTTTCTGTCTGCCCACGGATGAGTCTGCTCTTGGAGAGCTCTGAATAAATTACAGTCAGGCAGCAGCAGTCTGCCTCAGTCCCCGCCTCACACGCCTCATATTTCCTGGTGTCTTGCTCCCTCTCTCACACACTCACACACACACACACACATACCTACACACATACCTACACGCATACACACACACACACACACACACACACACACACACACACACACACACACACACACACACACAAGGGCACACACACACAAGGGCACACCCACAGTCCCCCAAGTGGGCTTCATAAGTTGAGTTGAGGGAATGTGAAAGCAGGTGTGAGGTGGAGTGTGAATCACTAAGAGGTTTAAAGGTGGCATTTGAGTGGACTCTGTATGGATATAGATATCCCACTGATTACCACAGACGACTTGCTCCAAACTCCCCTCAACTGAAATGCGTTGTACAGACACACCGTATAGGCTTTTGTGTCTTGGATGAAGGACTGAATGGGAGTATGGGGGGAGGTGTGGTGGGGTGGGGTGGAAAAAAGTAGGGAGCGATTGCAGCTCCAAATCGGGAACAAAGGACAGCTATCTGAGGGCGAAGAAGAGAATGTGCCCTGGCAGAGTGTCTCCTTTCAGTCAGAGCAAAGCTGCACCAAGGCCTAGTGGCCACGGTCTGCAGTGGAAACAAGTACTGACGACTGAGAGAGAAATGACTCCATGGCTACCCTGCCAAACAGGAAGTAAAGGTAGAGAAATACACTCACCGGCCACATTATTAGGTACTCCTGTTCATTTGTTTA
This sequence comes from Coilia nasus, assembly GCA_027475355.1. Taxonomy (NCBI): domain Eukaryota; kingdom Metazoa; phylum Chordata; class Actinopteri; order Clupeiformes; family Engraulidae; genus Coilia; species Coilia nasus. The sequence continues at coordinate 4,313,390 of CM050199.1, forward strand.
CTAACACAAATAGCTAATCAGCCAATCACATGACTGCAATCAGTGCATTTAGGCATGTAGAGGTGGTCAAGGCAACTTGCTGAACTTCAAACTGAGGATCAGAATAAGGAAGAAAGGAGATTTAAGTGACTTTGAACATGGTATCGTTGTTGGTGCTAGACCGGCTGGTCTGACTATTTTAGAAACTGCCTATCTACTGGGATTCTCATGCACAACTCAAATAACCATTCATTACAACCAAGGAATGCAGAATACCATCTTTGAATGCACAACACGTCAAACCTTGAAGCAGTTCTGAAGGTAAAAGGAGGTCTGACCTTCTACGTCCTAATATCTAATAACATCAGAAAATCAGAACAGTCTTTGCTGGAGTATGTCCTGGCAGCAACTTATCTGTTAATATTGAGAAGCTTAGAGCTCCTGGGGTGAAAGATAATTATTCTGCATAATATCCAAGTTTTACATGTAGCAGTTCATGCATGGATGAACACACACGCTCATACACATATTTGTAAGTATACCCACATAAACATTTATAAGAATACGCACGTGCACACATTTATAAGCACACATAGACACACACACACACACACACACACACACACACACACACACACACACACACACACACACACACACACACACACACACACACACACACACACACATTTATAAGCGCACACACACACACACACACACATTTATAAGCACACGCACACACACACATTTATAAGCATACTCACATGTGCACATTTATAAGCAGACACACACACATTTATAAGCATACACACACACACACACACACACACACACACACACACACACACACACACACACACACACACACACAGAGACACACACACAGTCACCCTTTCAGCTATGCATTCATTTATAGTCACATAGTGTACAGTTTGTTCATTTACGTTATGAGTTCAGCTTACATTATTCATACAGTTTGCATAATGCACTATGTATAACATATTTGTTTGATTATCAGCATTTCTAATGAATATGTTTACCATATATTTTCTGCATGTGTGTGTTTGTGTCTGTGTGTGTGTTTGTATATGTATCTGTGTGAGTGCGTGTGTGTGTATGGTGTGTGTTTTTGTGTGTGTGTGTGTTTGTATACCTGTGTGTGTGTCTGTGTATCTGTGTGTGTGTGTGCGTGTGTGTATCTGTGCGTGTGTGTGTCTGTGTGTGTGTGTGTGTATATGTATGTGTGTGTGTGTGTGTGTGTGTGTGTGCGTGTGTGTGTGTGACAGGCATTAGATGCTCTGGATAGAGCCTTGCAGCAGAGCCCATCAGATGACAGTGTGAGGGCGGAGCTTCATTTCTCCAAGGGCAACCAGCTGCGAGAGATGAACCAGCTGGACCAAGCCTTTGAGGTGGCGTCTTCTATTTTACGCACACACACACGTTTATAAGCACACACACACACACACACACACACACACACACACACACACACACACACACACACACACACACACACACACACACACACACAGCTGGACCAAGCCTTTGAGGTGGCGTCTTCTCTTTTACGCACACACACACATTTATAAGCATACACACACACACACACACACACACACACACACACAGCTGGACCAAGCCTTTGAGGTGGCGTCTTCTCTTTCTTCTTCATGTCTGCTTCTCTTCTCTTCTCCTCTCCTCTCTTTCATCCTGCCTTTCTTCCTTTGCATCTGCCATCACATACACACACTCCCCACCCCCAAGCTTCCACAGCCAAATCTAATTCTCGCACACATTTTCTTTCATATCTTTCTTGTTACTTTCTTTCCATTGTCAGAAGCTTTACATCGTCTCTTCCTTTCTTCTCTGCTCTTCATCTTTTTGTCTGAATGGGTGTGTCTGTCCTTCTTATCAAGATTCTGCAAGTCTAATTGTTGGTCTGAACTGGTACCACAGAGAGAGAGAGCGAGCGAGAGAGAGAGCAAAAGAAAGAAAGAGAGAGAGAGAGAGAGAGAGAGAGAGAGACAGAAACATTTACTATGGGAGGAAGCACCGGGAGTGTTCAGAGTTGATAAGCTTGCACCATACATCAAAAGGGGGGATGTACATATCTGCTCAATTTACATGCATCCTCCAACTCCTCCACTGATTGCCTGCAAGCACAGTAAGCACTGCTTCACTACAGAGACAGGACACGAAACCGAGGGAAAGAGAAAGACAGGGTAAAACATAACATTAGATAAATAACTTCACATCAAACAGACACCCAGGCCTTTTTCGCTTTTCTTTCTTGATATAGTTTTACTCTGATACAGTCATAGAAAGAAGAGAAAAAAATAAAACAGGAAGAAAACATCTTTTGTCTGTCACAGAATCACACATCTCAATAACAGAAGTGAATGACCCTGTGTAACCCAACCGCAATCCCTCCCTCCTTCTTTTCCTCTCTACTTTCTACCGCCTAGTTCCTGCACCTTATTGTGTCAAGAGTAAGTCGAGCAGGTCCTGATTGTGTTGGAGTTCATGCTCTGGCCTTCCTGTGGAGATAGCCTTCGCTTTGGACCTGACCTGGTTGCTTTGGCTGCGTGCCAGCCCCTCGCATGTGTGTTTGGGTGTTGACTTTTCCCTCAACACTGGAAAAACTTCAGTGAGATCATGCGAGTCACAGATTAGTTGGAAGACCAGCTTAAACTGTTTGGCTCCAGAATCATTTTCATTTTTATTAAATGTTTGCTCTGGGTTGTGGTGTGTGTGTTGTGTGTAACACAACAAATAAAGTCTTCGTCTGTCATGAATTTGTGTAATGGATGTGAGTTGATCAGTAAGCAAAGCATGAGGTTATTCGGCAAATTAAATGCTGTGGCTCCCCCTAGGGTTTAAAAAGAGTATGTGTGTGTTCTCACAGAGCTATAAGCTGGCAGTACAGCTAAACCCTGGCCAGTCCCAAGCATGGATGAACATGGGAGGAATACAACATATCAAGGTACTGAGAATCTGTTGCTGTAAACGTTTTAACTTTTTTGAGTTAATTAATCATCTTCCCAAGTCTCCAATATTGAGAGATGCAGGATCACGTTAAATTCTGAAGAAATTCTAACTTTACTTAACTTGGTGGACATGCCTATTTTTGTATGCGCCGGTTACTCTGACCAGTTGAGTTGAAAACAAAAACACATGGTGAGGGGAAAGGAAAACAGTCCATTTTTAGGAGAGTGTCCATTCACTTGGAGACACTAGGGGGAGCTCCGTTGTGAAAAAGCAGTCAATGTTGCATAGTGCTGCTTTAAACAAGTGGTATATATGTGGTGTTATTATGTATGTAGAGTGTATAGTGTAACATAAAACCTTCTCCTGTTTATATTGTTCACAGTAGCAGAGGTGGGGTTTGGCTTCAGAAAGTTAAAACTGCCATATATTCATTGTGCCTTTGCACTTAACACAGGTAATTTCACTAATTAGCTGAGATACCTGTTTGATGGTTTGCTTGCTCAATAGGATCAGCTGGTTCAGAAAATGGTTGGATGTTTGAATGGCAGGGTTGTTACGTCCTGAAGCTGGACTGTGCACCTTGGCACAGTAGCCCCCTTGCCAAACAACTTGTCTACAGGAAGGAATCATTAGTTTTAAAACAGCACTATGCAACTTTGTGATAAATTGTGCTTTTTCTCAATGGAACACCCGCTGGTGTCTTCAAGTACATTGACACTCTCATAAACATGGACTGTTTTCCCTTCCCCTCACCAAGTGCATGTATTTTCAGCTCAACTGATCAGAGTAACTGTTGAAAATCTTCATTCGCCTGGATATGACTAATTTAAGCATCTGCCGACTTGTGAGGATGATTGGTTAACTCGAAAGAGTTGCATAGTGCTGCTTTAATGCTTGTTGTTTATAACAAAACAGCACAGTGTAACAGCATACAGCGCCTGGTTTGTCTTCAACAATATGCTCATGTGGCTTCTCCAGGGGGACTATGCGGCGGCGAGGATGTACTACGAGCGGGCACTGCTGCTCACCCCGGGCTCCAAACTGCTCAAGGAGAACCTAGCCAAGCTGGACCGCCTGGAAACCGCACGGAGGGTAAAAGAGGGAAGAGCAGAAGGCAGCCCCCACTAGAGGACAGCAGCTCTAGAGAGGACGCTTCTTGGGGGGTGGGGTGAATGGGGAGGGTAGGGGAGTACAAGGCAGCCCTGGAGGACATGGCTTCTGTGAGGAGCCAGAGCGGACCTTGGGACAAGTTGGAGTAGGAGGATTTGGCAGATGAAGCCGCTGTGGCCTGCAGTGACAGCTGGGACACAGACACAGGAATGCAGAGGGGGGGATCGTCATCGGAAGATTCCAGCCTTCATGGACCTCAGGAACAGACTGATAAAAAGCAGTGACTCTACAGAAGTACCAGTTACCTATGTGAATAAGCTTTAACTGAATCTTTGATTCTCATATGACATTTCATTTTCATTCTGGGGATGTGAGGATGTGAAGAACTCTTTTATTTACACAGAAGCATTTCAGCGTAGTGCCTTCCTCAGTGTGCTTTACTACACTGAAATCGACTGTGTGAATAAAATGCTCTGTATGTAAGCCTCCTTCCCCCTTTTTCAATTGACTGAAGTGTTTGGCAAGCAAAACACAAACAATTGATTAAGCGAAGCCTGCTCCTACCCTTATGTATTATTTGAGTAGAATTAATGCAGAGATGGGCAAGATATGAGAGAAATGGCTCCTGTGCATTCAGTTCATGTACATCTGCTCCGCCATGCATATCTGCTGTGATTAAGGATGGTACTGCAGGCCCATGCCAGGTCTGACACCCAGACTCTGTGCCTTTGTGTTCTGTGAACATGGCACCTGATCTGTAGGAGACTGAAATGTGTGCACGGTGTGGTGTGTAGTGTTTGTGTGTGTTTGTTTGTGTGTGTGTGTGTGTGTGTGTGGTCTTTTTGTTCGATTGTTAATGTATGTGTGTGTGTGTGTGTGTATTTGTGTGTGCGCGCACACGCGTGCGTGTGTGAGAAAGAGAGAGGGAGAAAGAGAGCCCTCCCGCCCGCCTGAGAGTGAGAGAGCATGTGTGTGTGTATTTTCTGTTGTGTTCTTAAGAGTGAAGTGTGTATTTAGTTTGCACTGTGTTTTGTTCACATATGGAGTACAAAAAAGGCCATTTGAATCAGTGTTTTTTTTAGCCTTCTATTAATTCTTTTATTTCATGCTTTTATCATGATTGTAAATGCCAATTTATTGTGGAATGTATTACTTAAACAGAATATCAAATGCTGCCCAATCTACAACGCCATAAAAATACGTAGATAGAATTTTTAAAGGAAAAAATAATTGATTCTGAGAGGGATCATACTGATACGTTAAGTAATAAGTCACTGTTATTGGACACACACTTTAAGGTCACCATGGAAACAGATCCTTATCGTGCTTTGCAATTCATTACATTCATTAAAGACCACTGTAAAAAATATATATGTATATATTTAATAAATGCTATTATGAACAGTTTTTCTTGTCTAAATGTGTAATTTCTCTCTTTAGCAGCAAATTAAATAAAGTTGGTGTGTTGTTTTCATTCAGCTCGAAGCCCTGCCTCACTGTTCATGGTCTCCTGAGCTGCAAGTCCATATAAAGTCGAATGTTTAGGACTAGTCTGACCAACATTTTGACCTGTGCAAGCAATCACGATTACTGTTGTGTAACGATTACAGAGGTCATTTTAACCTAGGCATACAGTTAAGTAATAATTTGTTAAGTTCAAAAGCCTGTTAGGCAGTATAACAACACGAGTTTTAAAATAAATAAAAGTACCTGTCTATGTGCTGCCATCATACAAAGCATGATAATAAGGGGTAAGGCTTAACACTTTTCAACACGCGTAGTTCATGCGGTTGTAAAGTTGTATGACTTGCTGAGCTTTGGTGCCACCCCGTGGTCTATCATCAAACTACATTTCTTTTTAAATTAATTTCCCATTTGACAGGCGTACTGCGTTGGCAATGGCGTTCACAACCGACTATACATGAGCAGTTGGGAACTGCTGGGCGGGATCTCCATGTTGTTTCGGTTGCTTTCAGATTTAAACCAATCAGTGTTCACAGGTGTTGCCTAATCAATCAAACAATCAGCGCCGTTTGAAAATGTATTCTTGTGAAGGACAAAGAGCTATGGTCTTCGTGTAACGCAAAGGCGTATATCATAGCCAAACGGCACAAAAGTTACTATTATAATGCCCTTGATTGTGGTCTTATTCATTCTCGTGTTATCATACCTTCAGCCTGGTAAGAAATGCACGAGGGAAAATATGCTTTCTAGCGTTTTTAAATTGAGGAAGATGACTGAAATAAAAAAAACGTCTGTGGTCATTAGAAACGCTCTGTTACATTATATACATGCAGTGCAGACATTGTTGTAAACGGCAACATTCAGAATTAATCGCATTTCACTGTGATTTCAGTCGGGGCTTATAATGCAAGCCATGTAAACCACACCACTGGACAAGCAAAGAATGGAACTGTTCAAGAAGACATGTTTGATGGTAAGTTAAGTGTCTACTTGGTCTGACCATGTTTAGTGTGCAGTATAAACGGGTCAATTGAACAGCTTTTGGCTTAAACATTTGTGCGATGACCATATCCTCCTTTGCCCATCCATGCAAGTTTGAGTTGAGTTTGAGCAAGCTGTTTCTGCAGACATAACTGGAGTCCGGACCTTTCGTCCTGAAAATGCGATCAAACCACGCATCATAGGGGGCAGGGAGGCTTGGGCCCACTCCTGGCCGTGGCAGGTGTCCCTGCGCTTCGGTAACGTGCACGCCTGCGGAGGAGCGATCATCTCAGCCCAGTGGGTCGTCTCTGCTGCGCACTGCTTTATAACGTCAGTGTTATTTTTCCCCTAATGAAAGCCTTCCGGTCGTAGAAGTGTCAATCCCAGCTTCAAAAAGTATTAAAACATTCCATAAATTAGCTGGTCTACCTGTCTCATGATTTGTGTGCTCATTAGGGTTAGCTGGTTCAGAAAATAGTTGGATAAAATATGTTGCAGTGTTTTTACTTTTTGAAGCTGGGATTGACACGTCTGTCTAGTCTTTTGCTGCCTAAAGAAAGATTCTAAAAGTCATTCTAAAGCTGAAATGTTACCCCAGGCATAGCACACCATCGTTTTGGACAGTGATGGCTGGAAAACATGATCTGGATAACCCTAAAGAGGCCTGCCAGCAGGTAACTCCTAAGAAACCGTTTCCAGTGACGGTCCAGCCTGATAAAAGCCCAATCTAAGTCCAGCTTAAGATCTTAAAATGGTCTTGTACTGTTTTTTTTGGGACAAACATATCAGAAGTCAATAATATCGTCTTTCTGAGAGACAACCAAGACTGTTGAAGGATTATTTTCCTCTCTGATGGTATACCTGTTGTGGATTTTTATTTCAAAGTTTCGAGAAGTGGCTGTAATCATCGGGCACAATCGCTATCATCGTCTTAAAAAAGTAAACGACATAGCCCTGGTGAAGCTGACCATCCCTTTTACCTTCAATGAGTGTGTGAGGCCCATCAACATCCTTACAGGACCCCTGCCCGTCGAGCACAAATGCACCATCACTGGATGGGGATCCACTACAGAAAGTAAGTTCTGTTGCTAGCCACACACCCGCATCTTTCAGAAGTTGTCAACACCTAAAATGTGTTGGTCAGTGCCTGGTAAACCTGTATTCAGCAGCTGCAGTTTAGTACCTCATATTCCAAATCCCCTGGTTTTACTTGTGCACCTAATATAGGTGATTTCAACACTTCATCTACCTGAAGCTTTAGCTTCTGAAGTCAGGTTGTCCAACACTGTTGTTTGTACATGTTTTCCGAAATATTTCTTTACAGTTATAAATGCCTCTCAAGCACTGTCATCTGCTTAAAGTTTTACCCCCATGGGATCAGCATCTCTCAAGAAATGTTTTGCTAATCATACTGTGGTGGTCTGCCTCATTTCCCACTCCTATTGATTCCTCTCAGATGGACCAAAAGTTAGCAGGCTTCAGGAGGTAAATGTCACCATCCTGCATACCCAAACCTGCAACAGTTTCTATCACGGTATGGTGGCAAGTGAGATGTTTTGTGCTGGAGACCTGGCAGGAGGAGTGGACGCATGCCAGGTATGACACTGGGACCCGTTAGTATAAGTCTGGTGAATGTGTGCATCTGTGGAAGTTGGAATAGTTGGAGAAATCTGGCACTTCAAAATTCAGAGAAAATGTTTAAATAAGGTGCCTGGTATGTATGAAGTCTTTGGTTTTCAAACCAGATTTGTGTATTAGTGTTACTCTGTTGTTGTTTTTTTTAGCTCAGGGGTGTTGCTAAAAATGTTGGGCCTTATGAAGTAATGCAATTTTGGGCCCCCTTTTTAATTAATAAAATAATAATTGTTCTCAAAGGGCCCCTGTCAATGCAGGGCCGCTAGGATCTTTACCCCTGGAGGGCAAACTGTTAATGCTAGTGTATGGCTAAATAAAAGTTTAAAAATGAATGTTACATGGACATATAATTAACGGTTCATGTTCCACCTCTCATATGTGCTGTGGTAGGGGGACTCGGGTGGCCCTCTGTGCTGCTTCAGAGGCAGGTATGAGCTGGCTGGCATCGTGAGCTGGGGGGTGGGCTGTGGTCGAGTTCAGAAGCCCGGGGTCTACACTAGGCTGCAGCTCTACAAAGACTGGATCAACACAGAAATGCAAAGTAAGATCTGAGAGGGTTCGAACTGGATAAATGTGGTCATCCTGGATTCATAAAGCAAAATGCCTGCCACATATTTCATCCAACCATTTTTGAACCACCACATCCTAATGAACACTCATCTCAGAGGTAGATAAGCTAATTTTTGTAATGACCTGTAAATGTACGGGCACAGGGAGTACATGACCAGTATTTCACTTCTCACTACTACTTGTGTGCAGAGATGAAATGTGGAAAGATGTTTCAAAATGTATTTCATGCATTTATGACTACATGGGCAACTCTACATGGGGAAACTTTTTAACTGCATGTTCTTTGTATTAGGTTACATGGAATCTGGTGGTGCAGTTGAATACAAGTCTTTAGGTGAGATTGTTAAAAAGCTATCTTTTAGAACATGCGTTGTAGCAGCAGATGTTTTGCCTTCCACCAGGAATATAATCCATTTCCCAACTCTGTTCTTTCTGGTGTACTCTACCATGGCCAAAAAATCTGCTGAAGTGTAGAGAGACTGTTTGCAACAATGTGTTGTGTTTTAAAGCATGCATTTTTAGTGAACTATAAACTAGTATTGAAATCTACTTTTGAGCTAATTTTGTGGTCATGTTAAAGATGGATAAACAAAGCTATTGTTCCCACTGGCTGCCTAAGCGATTCACTGAGTGAGCCAGGTCAGATGACCCTGATATATTTATTCATTCATTTAACAACCAAAAGCCATGCATAAGCATAGGAACCCTGTTATTTCCTGTTGTGCTGATGTCAGTCTTGTGTTTTTTTCATGGCTCTGAATGCCTTTTTTATATCCAGCAAGTTTTTGACAAACATTTTGGCAACATGTTTATTAGTTTTAACGTTGTTTATATTGTCTGCAAAAAAAAGCACTATACAAATAAATGCATACTTAGCATGTTAAAAAAAAACACAATAATGCCGATGCTCCTAATTCCCTCAGCACCCTGTGGTCAGGCAGTGACTGGTCCTTGCAAGCTCTCTAAAACCTCCGCTAAAGTGGTGGAGAGGGGTCAGGATGGGCCGAGGGTGCTGAACGTCAGTACAGCTTGCCCTTACTCCTGGCCCTGGCAGCTTAGCCTGCAGAGCAAGGGCCGACACTACTGCAGCGGAACCCTCATCAGCCACGACTGGGTACTGGCACCGAGGGACTGCCACTCCAAGTGAGCCACAAACATCTCTGACTATCAGTACTCAAATGTGCGCACTAAGTCTTTTAAGCATTAGTTTACCAGTTGTTTGTATCACACAATTGGACAATCAAAACTTGTATTTAGACTAGGGGGAGTTGCTGTTATTGTATAGTGTTTTAGTGAACTTTCTTCTTAAATTCTTTATAATCTACATTTATTGTTTTATAGTATTTCCTTAACCCTTAGATGCATAAATGACTCCAAGCATTTCCTATGGAATCTTACAGTAACCTTTGATTCTTATCAACTGTCAAGTATACATTGTTACTTAACACATCTAACACCAGCAGTTTAGCCATTCAGGAGGTAATATTTACACAGCAACATGCATGTAAATATCTTATTTTTATAAATGTCTGAATATATACAACAGTCTAAAACATCTTTATATGAACTTATTTTCCAAATCCATGACTTGTGTGATGAAGTGTAGTGTTGTTGTGAAATTAGCATAGTAGTATTTTTTGATGGCATATCCTTATGGAGTGTGTTATCAAATGAATTTGCTTCTTAAGTAGTGAACAGTGTCTATGGAGGGATATGGTTGCATTCAGATGAAAGCCTTTAGCTGCATGTGCGTAAAAACCAGTCGTCAAGAGGTGAGAGAAGAGGGTTTTGTAACTTGAAGATAAATATCTTTGCAAAAGTGTTAAATGTTTTGACAGGAACTGTGTAAAAAGAGAGAACTAACATCATAGGTGACTAAGCTAGTTAACATTAATGTTAGTAAATAGTACTGTATAAATTATAAATAGTATGTTATCAATATTAATAAAAAAAATTAACATGTCAAACATCAAATGATAATTCTGTTGACCAAAATATGATAATCATTGTACTTAACCAAAATGAATGAAATTACTTCAGTTTCTTGCCTTGATTCTAACTGGGGTGATTTTTCACCTCACTCATGGGAGAGTGTAGGTATCAGTAGCTCATGCATCTTAGGGGTTAAGTGGGTACCCTAAGATTTTTACTCTTAGATAGAATTAAAAAAAAAAACTTCAATATGACAACAAAAAGCCTGATCATTTAAGCTGTTTGACAACATTGTGTATGGATTGGGGTCAGACTGAATCTCCTGACATGCTTTCCTGCAGCACGAAATCTGATGTGGTTGCCCTTGGTGTACATGACCTCACATTCATGGCCACTCAGACAGTTCCACTGGCAGAAGTCATCAGCATTGAAGGGGCTAGAGGCTTCCCACCAGAGCTGGACTTGAGTCTGATTCGGCTGAGTGCCCCTGCTCGAGTTGGTATGCATGCTTTTAATCAGCCATTTTGTATATTCATGTCAGATATAATGTTTCTCTGATGCTTTTGTGTTGACCTCAAGGCTCCACCATTTCACCTGTGTGTCTCCATCATAATGACGATGAACCTGATGAAAGCTGGCCATGCATCACAACAGGCTGGGGCTCTACTGATGCAATACGTAATTGCTTTTCCCCCCTAAATCATCACTTCACATGATAGTAGGGCTCAGGACTAAGTATGTTGGCATGTTTTTAAGCGGAACCATCTCTCCTTCGTCCACAGGGGGTGTGAATCCGAATATTCTACATCAGGCCAGGATTAATATAGTGAATATGGCTTCCTGCAGAGCGGCATGGGGTCAGGAGCTAATAGGAAATTCCCACATTTGTGCAAGTCCTGCTGGTTCCAAAGCCTGCATGGTACTTCCCTCATGCTATCATATTTGGAGAGCATATTAGATGCTTCAGAACCGAACTACTTGGGTTTTCACTCATGCACTTTGGAACGACAAGGTGAATTGGCTTGTTAATCTGGTTGTGATTGCAGGTTACAAAGTGTTTGTGTTCATCTTGATGTCTGCAGGGGGACCCTGGTGCACCACTTTTGTGTGAAAGACATGAGAAATACTACCTTGTTGGCATGGCAACATGGAGCGGTAAAACGTGTGACCCCAAGAAACCTGCTGTATTCACGAGAGTGTCAGAGTTTCAGTCCTGGATTACAGAAAATGTAATAAAGATTTAGATGAAAACATTGTTAATCTGTTATTTCTCACAATAGCATCCATGATATGTTTTCTATTCATATATTTCCTTCAATTATTTAAATGTTAAACTGTTGTATTAATATCACTTACTTTGCAAAGGTGACAGCATTTTGTGTTTACAAACCCATGCCTGAAAAAAAAGGACACTTCTGTGCAGGGGTCTGATATAAAGTATGTATAAAATGTTTTGTTAGAAACAAGTTGCTTCAGTCAGTATTATTACTGAGTACTACACTACCTGCACCTTGTGTGAATAAGCTTAATCAATTGCTCAAAGCAGGACATATAAGATGTCAAAGTGGAGCAATCTGGCAAATACCTCATGCTTCAAGCCTCTTGTGGCATAGGTAATTTCCTCCATTCATATAGCCTTCTGTAAATATTTTTTCCCAAGTTGCATCACAGCTCACCAAAAACAGTTCTCTATTCATGTTCTTTTGATAACACGCCACATGACTACTGCTACGGCCAGAGACTTTCTTATATAGGAGCTTTGGCTCCAGAGGCAAAACTGGCCATGTGTTGTAAAGCCTATTTACCAAAACATCATCAGTACCAAATTTCCTGTAATCGTGAGACATGTTTGGAGGAGATGACCCTAAAAAACATGATATAACCACCATAATAATGCTATGGAGAAAAAAAGAGAAAATAAGTGTGCTGATCAGATTTATGCAAATGGCCCTACTCTGTGGCACAAATTATACTGCAGGTCTTGCAGCTATGCAGGTTGAATGGCGAAAGGACACCGTCATGAACATGCAATTTTACATTTGTGCAGTGTCTTAAGTGCAAATTTTCATAAAAAAACAGCAAAGTCAAGCCTTTGGATGCTGGCCCCAATTAAGATGTGAAAAGTCTTTCTTCCTGTCTCTCCTACCTCTAAAGTCAGCCAGAAATATCACCAAGAGACCAAAAGTATTAGCTGAATACTCTATATTCACCCTGGCTCGCGGCTTTAAATGATCACCAGACCAGCATGTGACTTTACCACCCACACTTGTTGGTATGTGAGCTTCGATCCATTACATATTTTTAAGCATAACATACAAAAGAAAGCGATACGTATTTTTGTACCGGACTACTCACTGATTTTCCGCTTTAAAGAAATTTTAATTTCAATCTGATATTTTAATACAGCGAACTCCAACATCTCGTGCCATCTGTACTGTCTGCATAAAGAATTGTACAGCAGAGAGGCAGCTCGAGCACCCCAGACGGTTAACCTTAGATGACCTTTTAATGTCTAACTCTGCCAACTCAATAGGCTACGTGTTCTTAGGCCATTCAACATCTTGCCTGTCATTGCAATTTTAGATTGACAGTTAACAAGCCCGATATTTACATGTGGAGTCGTTATCGGAGGTAGCATTGAAAGGTATGGTGTACAGTTGCGTGCAGTGTTACCCTTTCCCGACAGTAGTTAATTCACTTCACGCATGTGCGGCAAGTGCAAACTCCGCCTTCATTCATTTCTGTCCATGCTGGAAAAGTTTCCCGAAGAAAGTCGGAGCGGTTAATTCCAAAATACAGCCCACTTGCACACATTCCAAGCGTTTGGTCGTGTGAACTTTGCAGAAATGGGTGAAATTGGGCTTCCGCGATGTATGTTCCTGTGGAGTGTGGCTACCGTATACTTGTTTGCATTCGCATCTCTTTACGTCCAGATTCCAGGTAAGTCCATTAAAAGTCACCTAAATGTACATCTCCTTTAACAAATGGCAATGGAAGTGAACGTACATTGCCGCGTGATAGCCCAAATGTGGGTGAAGAACATCAGGTCAGCAGCTGTTTCTTTCACTGACCCGGAGTTACATGTTTTGTTCTGATAGGGTGTTGCCCATTCTGTTCTGTGATCTACCAGCACACCGCATTCAAAATTCTGTGGTTGGAGTATAATGGCAACGCCCGTGAATCCCCATATGTAATACAGACAGCTAGAGTCGACTGGTTTCCAGCAGGAAATTGTGTGATTCTCCGGTCATGTGCTACAAAATAACTCGGCAATGATTGTTTTTGCGGAAGAAACAGCATATCCAGCCATACCTAAAGGTATGTGCGCACATCACATGAAAATCGCTTGCAACACAATGCGACAGTGTTACAGAGAGCATGCTAAATGGGAAACTTGAAATCTAGGTTTTTAGACTGCGTCGCTATTTTGTTTTTTTCTATTCGAATGGTCAGGGTGGCATTTTTGTGTACGTCTTTTAAATGACACAGCCAAATCCTTTTCCATTGTGATTAACTGCACGCGTAAATCCAATACTGCTGTATGCGCGCTGGTGTCGATCTTTGCGCTACGTGTGCATGCGGTTCTCTGGGAAACCTGCCAGTTAGTGCTGAGTGGCGCGCGCTGGGAAAGGCCCCGTCATATTTACTGCTCTTTTTCTGCTCTTTGCCATTTGGAGTTGGAAAGTGCCCCCAATGCCGACAATGTGATGAGAAGAACACATTTTTAACGATTCGATTTCCTTTAATCGAAGAAAGGCAAAGGGTGGAGTAGGGAATCGTTGGGGAATTTGCCCACATTTGTCCACATTGTCGCTCATATTTTCCAGTTGTGAGACTATTAACTCTGTCGAGCTCGTAACATGGTCCCTGGATGACTCACGCTTTGGATTAGCCATAATACAGAACTTGTTCCTCTACTGCTTTTTCCGCTGCCAAACTGGCACGCTTGTCATGGCATGTGCTCCAGAAATGTGGAAGTGCAACTATTACTTATTATTGAATAGTCATCTCATATTACCTTGAGCAACTTCTACTATAGAATAAGTGTTAACCCTTTGATGCACAACATGGGTGAAAAGTGAGCTGAGTTTTTAGTTTTGATATGTTTGCGATAAATGAATCCCATCATTCAGTAGTCAATGTATTCCTCAATTAACTTGTTTTAGACCATCATACATCATTATTTTATTTTTTTCCTTTCTTACTTTTTGAATAAAAAACGTTTTTGTATCACTATGGCTATGCCTGTCTGGTAGTTACAGAATACTTGTGCAACCTTGAGGTTCATAGACCTATAACTGGCGTTTCTCCAGATACCCTCGTTTGAGAAGTTGGCCCTACAATTCACGTTGTGCAAATATAAGATTCATGTCTTGTGTTTTAGTCCTACCTTTTTGTTGAACAAAACTACATAATCACAGTTGCACAGTTATAGCTACAGACAGGCATCATTCTGTTTCAAAACATGCTGCAGTAATGTCTCTATCAACAGAATTAGTCTGTTGTAAGTAGGTGCTGTAGATACAATCTGAGCATCCTCTGCTGAGATGTTTAGCAGCGAGTGTTGTTATTGAGGTCAGTATATGTTGAAATGTATTAGACATGTTACAGTCAAGTTATTTGGATTGATTTCAAGGTGACAGTGGTGTAGTCTGTCTGTGTTTTGTGAAACCATGGACACGGTAAACATCTGGACACACCCAGAAAATGTAGACACTAAATGTGAGGTGAAAACTTCAGCCTAATAGCTTTTTACAAGCCTTTATTTCAGGAGGGAATCCAAAGCACAAAATAAGAAAAAAAGAGCTAAACTGATTTCTGACAAGCTTTAACACGATGGGCTGGTTGTTTATGGGACTAGTGTAACCACCCAACTATAACAACCATGCCTGACACCTGACCACTGCCTGAATGAACCTCACCTCTCTGACCTTCATTCAACACCTTCATTCAGCACACATCCACATGCACACATACATACACGCACACACGTGCACACACACACTTGCACACACGCGTGTGCTTTTACAGGATGTTTCTCTGAACATGGCATTCCCATACACTGGAATCTCCCGTTTTGTCCCGGCTGCAGGTCTCTATGGGAACGAGGGCATTGTTCCAGTGCGCCTGGTGGTGCCCCAGAGTGAGCGGCCCCTGCTCGACCAGCTGCAGGCCTTCCCCGCGCTGCTGGTCTTGGGGCCTCAGTTGGGGCTGGACCCCCTGCAGACCATGGAGCTGGTGTGCCTGCTAGGAGCACTGCTGGCCCTGGGAGCAGTCCTACTGCAGTCTCTGAGGAGCAGTGTGGTTTTCCTCTGTCTGTGGGCACTCTACTTCTCACTTTGTCAGGTGTGTCAGATCTTCTTCTCTTCATGTTTCTGACATTTGGCAGACATCTTTTTTAAAGCATGGTAAAATACTAAAAACACACCATTAAAGGAGAAATTTGGTGTAAAATGAAAATTGGCATGTTAAAACATCATACCGAGTTGGTATGTTTGCTGAGGAGCAAAATTGAGTTGGCCTGTTTTATTCAGAACTTAACTATTTTTTACTGTTTGTCCCAGAAGGCTAACAATGGAAGTGGTAGGCTGTTTTAATGGTTTAAAAATAGTGTAATCGTCATGCTTCGTCTAAGGGCGCCTACCACTTCCATTGTTAGCCTTCTGGGACAAACTGTAAAAAATAGTTAAGTTCTGAATGCAACAGGCTAACTCAATTTTGCTCCTCAGCAAACATACCAACTCAGTATGATGTTTTAACATGCCAATTTTCATTTTACACCGAGTTTCTCTACTTTTCCCTTTGTCAGGTGGGTTTTGCTATGTAAGATTTAGTTTTTTGTCCATGACATGTTAGTTTAATTTCTATAATTTTATTTAAAGTTTATTTGGCATGGACAAGTCACATTGCTAAACATAAAATATAAGTGTGCCAGCCAAACTGGCTATTTAGCATCTGTTGTCCATGAATGGTTGTCTTAAAAGGCTTCACAAAAAACACTGTACATACAGTACATCATGGTGAAAGGAGACACAAGACATAATTAGTACATTAAGATAAATAAATTGTCATTGTTTAGTGCTGACAGATGTGATAGCTGATTAATCCCTTTTTTGGATATGATTTTAATGTATGGTATGTTTTCATGTCTCTAATGTGGGTTGGTTGAATTAAGTGAAATTCAAGTCAGCATACAAACCTAATTCTTAGTTGGTTAGTACAGCAGAAAAGCCTCCGTTTTTGGTTATTTAAATTATATTATCTCTCTTTGCATGTTTGTTGGAGGGAGGGGTTATGCATGAAAACATACCTTAGGCAACAGCTTCCCCTACTGGTAGTAACGTCAAAAGTCACATGTGGGAGAGTGGGAGAGGTTGTTTGCAAGACATAACCAACATAAATAATCTCTTTACATCATTTAATAACTAATGAACAGAAAGTTCACAAATATTAGCCCAGATATATTAAGTAGACTATGGGCCTGGAGTAAAAAAATGTTAAGATGTTTTGGATGTTTGAGGTTAACTTGTGGGTGTGGTGCTGTTGCCAATTAATGGAATGTTTGAAATGAATACTTATTTCACTAATCTACTTTTTTGTGGTTAGGTTGGTCAAGACTTTCTTCAAAGTCAGTGGTAAGTTGTAAAAATTATATAATGTATGTTCAGTGTATATTTTATATAAACATTAATTTAAAAGTGTATATTACTGCCCATGTCGAAGTATTGGCAACATCAGATATTAAAAGGTGCCTTGGTTTTCAGATATTGCTTTGAAGGTACCATGAAAATAATAATAAAAAACATAACTGATATGCTACTATACTAATGCTTTGTACAAAAGCCACACTGTGATTAATTTGAGACTAGTGTTTCTGTGCACAGCATGACATTTTGCTCTTTTGAGGAATCCAGTATGTCTGTTTTTGTACATTGAAAATAAGACAAAGACAAGACCTAGGAATTTTAAACAATAGGAATAGGATAGGATAGGAAGTTTAAACAACAGTCAGGCCCCTTGTTTGTTTCTTAGTTGCTTTATAGACTAGTTTCACCCAGAAATGTTTGTCTGCCAGAGTGGAAGGTGATGGGATTTGTCTGTAGGAAGGTTTAAAGTGAAGGTGTGGCTGGGATTTCCTTTTGTGCTCAGTAGGAAGATGTTGAACAGGTTTCAAAATCAATAAATAACTGTCGTTATGCCACACTTTTGTTCTCCAGCAATATGAACCTTCTTATGCTCCTATCTAAACGTAAATGTCTTTTGTATTTTTTGTAAAGCACTTTGAGCTACTTCGTCAGTATAAAAAAATACTTTAAAAGAAAAATTAATTATTATTATTACTAAGTGTATTGACCAAGTCTAACGGATGATCGTCTGATTTTCTCGACTGTAGGGATTCACTGCTACTGGAGACAGGATTCCTGGCAGTGGTGGTAGCACCACTCCTGTGTGGCTGCTCTTCTCCGCGGCTCCATGACCCTCTGACCTTCTGGCTGGCCCGATGGCTTCTCTTCAGGGTCACGTTTGGTGACGGCGTGGCTAAGCTGGCCAAGGGGGGATCTGGATGGTGGGACCTATCAGGTCAGAGGGATGGCGAGGCATAATTTCTCATTGGTTGGCATTGAAGTGACACCTTTGTTACCCAGATTAATTTCTGATTTAGGAAATGTGTACATTTCTGCAACCAATCAAAGCATGAAATTGTTGTGGTAATATAACTTTTGGAGTTTCGGTCATGAAGATGTTAACCTTGTCATTTTTAAAGATTTTATTTTATTGTAATAGATGTACATTTTATGTATATTTTATTTTATATAAACCTCTGACATGAATGTGATATTTTTAATGATGTGATTATCACATAAGGCCTTGTTTGTGTATGGATAAGATCTTTGCTTTCTTTTTTTTTTTTCTTTTTTTTTTTTTTTTACGGCAGCTCTGTCCAATCACTTTGAGTCCCAGGGAGGCCCCACCCCCTTGTCCTGGTACTGCCACCAGCTGCCCAGCTGGCTGCTCAAGCTGGGAACAGTGGGGCTGCTGGAGGCGGAGCTTATTGTACCCTTCCTCTTCTTCGCTCCCATTCGCTGCCTAAGGCTCAGCGCTTTCTACCTCCAGGTGTGCTGCAGTTTTATTTACCGGGCTAACCAAGGACTGAGCTGCTAGTCACAATGAGGAAATAAACGAATAGTTGTCAAAACATTTATCTCTTTCCCTCTATCGCTATCTCTTTTTCTCTCTCTGCCTCACTCTGTGTCCCTCACTCTCTCATATCTATCTATCTGTCTGTCTGTCTTGCTGTCTGTAAGACAGTTATGAATAACATAATACTGTTACAAGTATTTATACTTTTGTGTTTTTATCCTGCAGGCACAGTAGATTTTAAAGCACATGGGTGTGAGAGGCTATACGAGGTCAGTGTTGTGTGTTATTTCTGACAGTGTGTGTGTAATCTCTCTCTCTCTCTCTCTCTGTGCCCTGCGCAGATGCTGCTCCAGCTAGGCGGCTTGCTGACGGGCTGCATGAGCACCATGAGCCTCCTGACTATTGCACTGAGCTTCTCCCTGCTGGATGATGAGAGTGTCAGCGGCCACAAGAGCAAGAAGAAGAAGACCAAAAGTATGTATGTCCCTTCAGTGGCAGACCGTTTCAAGTGCATGTCACTCCGCCTTTCATCAACCTGCATTGGGCGGTGGCTGCTAGAACCCAAAACAAGGGTTTGACCCTAGCCTACAAAGTCACATCAGGATCTGCCCCTTCTTATCTCAAGGTCATAATAAAGGCTTATTTTCCGTCCAGGGCGATGCGATTCTCTAATATGAACAGTCTGGCTGTGCTCTCTCCTCCCACAAGGTGACCTCACTTTAAACTGTTCTCCCTCATTGTCTCTCAATGGTGGAACAACCTACCAGTCACTCCAAGAGCAGCAACATCCCACTCGACCTTTAAGAAGCTTGTGAAGACCCTCCTTTTCCAAGACTGCTTCCCTTCCTAACAAAACTAACCTCTGCTAACCAGTTCTTTATCTAGGTGCCTCATGCATGTTTGTGTGTGTAGGTAGATAGGAGGGTGTTTGCCATGCCTTTGATTACTCTGTTCCCTTAGCTTGCTGTGTCCTCCTTTTGTAAGTCGCTTTGGTTAAAAGCGTGTGTTAAGTGTAATGTAATGTAATTTTACAATTCTTGTTCCAAGCTAAAAAAATACATCATGATAGTCTGTTATCCTCTCCGCATGTTTTATACCCACAGTTCAAGATAATAGTCATTTCTGTTGTAAAGAAAATGTTCCAGTTTAGCTGTGAATAATGTTCTGGCTCAGTGCCTTTGAATCCTAACGCCTGTTAATAAAACAGAGCCTGAGTATGCCAGCCCTATACACAGACCTTGAAAAGGGATGATTGGGAGACCAAAGCCAAAAGTCAAAATTCTAAAGTTGCAATACCTCACACGTCCATTGGGGGCTGGCTGCAAAAGAAAGCAACTTCACATAGACAATCAATTTTCACAGCAAAAATAAACATATTTACCACCTTGTTCAAAAATCTATGTTGGGGTTTTTCGCTAGTTTTTGTGCCCATGATACCTCTGAGGGGGGTGAATGTTTTTAGAATCCATTACTTTAATCCCCATATAATTTGCCATTTCATTTTATGGTGGTGCCCCTTTAATTTAGGCTTCATCTAGTCTGTGAGACAATCTGTGTGTTACGTCACAGTCAGTCTGTTTGTCCAGTCTATGGGTAGCACACAAACAATGCAGTGTCTAGTGAAAAAGGTCATTTTCTTAATTTACTAAAGCATAAATGTTGTCTGTCTGTCTGCAAAACATTTTGGATGAGAACTGTGAATAGTCCCACTATTGAACCACAGTTCATGGCATGGCATGCTTGGCAGCCCTTTCTTGGGTAAACTTTGTTGACAGCCAAGCAATTGTTTTAACCATGCTCTCTATTGGATTGTTTCATTCCAGCCTGGATGCAGTCCATTGGTTCTCTGATTTCACTCCTATTGGAGTTGGGAGTGTCTGCCCTCATCATATACAGTGCTGTGGAGCTGTTCCAGCTGCGCATCGATTGGGAACAGAAGATTGTGCTGTCAAAAACAAGTGAGATGAACCTTCTGTAATAATATATACACCCACCAGAAATCTCTCCCATCCGTCCTCTTTGTGTGATGATTAACTATAGGTAAGCAAAAATGTTTTGTTAACTTTGCAGAGTTTACACAGCAACAGTTTGCTGATGTCCTGAAGTTGATCACAGTGCCCAGTATCTGGGTAGGCGTTTTATCCCTGACTTGGGAAGCGGTTGCTGCTATGCTTGGGTGAGTCTCTTAATGGGATAGTAATGACTAATACCAGCTTATATGTTGTCGTTTAATATAGTAGACTAGACTGGCAGTCCACAGTACTTTGATCAAATGAAAAGAGCCCCAACATCTGAACACATGAACATTTTGAGGGAAAAGGCCCCTTCAGATATGATCTAGATTGAACATTGGAAGTACCATATGAAACCAGTATAAAATGAAAAGACAAATTATCTGCTGCAAAGTTAATTCAAATTCCTTTTGCAGCAAAAACATGTCTGACAAGGGACATTAGGTGTGACCTACCTGTTTGTTTGGAATCGGTTTGAGATGGTACCTATTCGACAGTGCAGTTTTGCCCCCTTCTTTGAGATCACAGGGGTCGCACACAATGAAGTTTCCCAGCAGACATCCATATGTGCATATGTTGGGTCACCACCCCAAATGCTGTGTTCAGATGTTGGCACCCTTTTAGTTTAATCCAAGGGCTCTGAGCTGCTGGTCTATACTGAACATGTATCTGTTGTCTATTGACTTCTATTTGGTTCATCATTTGGTGTCTCCTCTCTGTTTGTACCGTTCTTTAAATGTCATGTTTTGATCTTCTCTGTGCACAAACAAATCAATCAGCGCCCTTGCGCCTCCCACACCCCTCCTGACATTAATCTGGCCTGTGTCCCACAGGTGTCTGTGTGCCCGAGGTGTCCTCTCCAAACTCTGGGCTCTCGTCCAATGGGCCATCTTTACTGCAGTGGCTGCAGGCATCTTTGCACTAACTCTGGTATGCCGACTGTGAGGCCAAGCTGAGTAGACATATGGCAAGAGCCAACCTGAATTTGTGCTGCTTACACTGTCAAAGGTGCTGCATAGAGCCAACCTTAAAGAAATGAACTCATTATGCTGCATGGATCTTTTGTATCGGTTAAGTTTAGCAATGTTACATTGCTTGCCTACGCAGCCCTATTTACTGTGTACCGGCCTCAGTTTGACATCCTGTTACCATTATGAGATTATATTACTATTTTATTCTTTTTCAACAAAATTACATTGCTTCACACAAAACTTTACTAAACACTGTAATTATTCTGATTTCATTCTTGTATAACTAAAAACAACTTAATATTAAAACAATTTCATATGCAACTTTTCTGAATAGAAATGGAAAAAAAACAGGAAATAGAATTTAAGCTTCTTGTTTATTGAAGGATGCTGTATCATTTTGATTGACAACAGGTTCCATACACTGCTATGGAGAGTGTCTCCAGCAGTACAATTTTGCCAGAAGTGAGGAAGATGTATAACATGGTGGAGCCCTACGGGTTGGTCAGTGCCTACGGCATCCAACACAAAGCCCTCAAGGAGGACGGAAGGCCGGAGATTGTTATTGAGGGCAGCATGGACCAACAGAAATGGACGGTAAGAGGAAAAAAAACATTGAGATGTACTGGCTAAATGGAGAGTTTTCACCCGTTACGGAAATCCTGGAAAGATGACTTTATTGAAAATTTAGTAACTTTATTGAAAGTTTTGGAAGTCTTAACATTTAGCTGTATGGTGGTGTAATGATGTTAATTGTTATCGTAGTCTTTCTTTGATAATGTCTTAAAAGGCAATTTGTACTTGAATTGATGAGATCTAACCACGTTCATAGCATTTAATGCAATGCAGAGTAACTGAATGTAGGATTCTTGAAACGTCAGTGAAGGTATAGTTGGGATTACTGACTTTTGCCTCACAAAGTGAGGAGTGTGTTGAAGTGGATTTTTGATTAATCCTTAGACCTTTTACTGTTCATAATGTAACTGTTCATAATGTTGTACAGAGAAGACATGTACCACACAAAATAAATGGAAATAAAAAGATTTACAAATCACAGTTTTCCTAAAGGTGTCTGACTGACATGATTTACCTCTCAGCCCCACTAATGGTCTGACAATTCACCCTGCTTCGTGCAGGAGATTGAGTTCATGTATAAGCCAGGGAAGGAGGACAGGGCTCCGCCGCTGGTGAGTCCGTACGAGCCTCGACTAGACTGGAAGCTGTGGGAGGCGGCTCGAGGGCTGCAGGAGGACAGCCCCTGGTTCACAGGATTAGTGCAACGACTCCTTCAGGGCAAGAAGGATGGTAAGAGGTGGTCTTTGTCTTTGAGTCGAGACTTACTGCCCTCTTCTGGTTGGAAGTAGAAGTCACACTCTTGCATCTGCTTTTTTCCAGTGGTTCGACTAGTCCAGGTGGATGGGGCCCAATACCCCTTCAGCCAGACGCCCCCCACATATGTCAGAGCGGGGCTATATAAGTATTGGTTCACGGAAACTGCAGAGGATGGGTGAGTTCATTTACAGAGAGGAACGGCATGCCCTTTTTATTTTTATGTATGACAAAAAAAATGTGCAACTATATGGGAAATCTATCAAAAATAAAGAAGTGATGTTGTTATTCATATTTAGTCATTTATTAAGTCAGCAGTTAATGCTAGAGTGGTAACAATATGTAAAACAGACATCTTGCATTTATTTGTTTCTAAGCTTTTTGTTACAGCTACCAGATGTGTCAGTCTTGACTTCAAAAGGTGCCATGTTTTTTTCTGCCTGTGCACTAAACACAAGTAATTTCCATAACATTACACTTAGCTGATGCTCTTATCCATAGAAACTTACAGTTATTTAGGTACAGGGTGTTAGTTACAGTCCCTGGAGCAATGTGGGGTTAGATGCTTTGCTCAAGGGCACTTCAGCCATGGATGAGGGTGCAGGAGAGCACTGGTAGTATGTGCCCCCACCCACATTCTTCCTACTGGAATGGGATTCGATCCTGCGTCCCTCCTAACGCAAGGCCAACTCTCTAACTACTAGGCCACCACTGCCTCCAATTTCCAGTCTACCTGTCTGATGAGTTGTATGCCTATTAGGGTCAGCTGGCTCAGGAAACAGTTGGACCAAATACATAGCATGGTTTTAACTTTCTGAAGCTGGGGCTGACACCCCTGAGAGATACCCACAAGCAGCCTTGCGTCTTGTCCAGTTGTTGGGAGAGAAGCATGTTGTCATACTTGATCATTCCCACCAGGTCCCAGCCAGAGCAGTGGTGGAGGAGGCATTTTGTGCAGGAGTTCTACCCTGCGGTGCGGCTGGGAGACGAGCTGCTGGAAAGAAGGCTCAGCCAGTACGGGCTGAAGGTAACGTGGCATACTTTAGAGGACGAATGGCTGCCTTTCAGTAAAGCTGTGACTCATCTGTTTGTTATAGTTAGATATTATGTGCCAACTGCATAAGGTAAAGAAAAGATATCCACATTAACTTGGGTTTTGTGTTAACAGCAACTCTTTTATCTGTGGGTACAGTCATGACTAAAATAACATCTTGTTTAAACTGGTTTTCAGCACTTCTGCTATCCTGAGGCATTCTTGTGGAATATGTTTGTGTTCTGTTGCTTAGTTTGTTACATACACTAGTGAGGTCTTTAGTCTCAAGATGTAAGCATTTACATCTGTGTGCATTTCATATACAGTGTCACCAAAATTGCTTGTACACTCTTGACATGTCTTCCTGGAAGGCTTTTACACGATTTTAAGTGTGTGCTTGGGGTTATGTAGTTGGAAGATGTAGTGATACCAAAGGGGATATTTGTTATAGTTTTAATCGATTCTTGATTTAATTCATAACTTCATTTCCAATGTGGACAGTTTGTCAGTGTGTAGTGCATTTGTGTTCTGTTAGTACTGCAAATAAATCCCTAATATGTCTGCAACATTGAAGTCAACGTTGACATGTAAATATCTTTGTGTCTTGTGTCTGGCTGAAGGACAAGCACCCTGTCCAGCCCGTATCGGACTCCCCAGTGGCCCAGGCTCTGGGGCTCGTGCGGCTGCACGTCAGCCCTCTGTCCGGCCCCCTGGTCCTCGTGGCCCTGTGCGCCACAGTGGCCTCCGTTTGTTTGGTCAGGTGCATGATGGGACAGAAGCCCAAAGGTCCTACTCCGGCAGAAGGGAAGGGCAAGAAGGCCAAAGAGCCCCAACCAGCCACCGAGAAGAGCAAGGGCAAGAAGGAGAGCTCCGAGGATCGAGCCCAGGACTCAGACCGCAGCCCACGGAAGAGGAGGAAGTAATTGGAAGCGGATGTGTTTCCTGATTACAGGCTTCCCCAGAGCACAAAACATAAACACACACACACACTCAGGGTCATGGGGGAAAGTGGGGGTGGGTCTCTGTTTAGGTGTTTTGATTTGTTACCTATTTTTGACACAGTTTTACCCATCATTCCATTCCATTATACATTATTTTTTTGCTGCCAACATTATCTCAGTTTGTTGTTCTGTTACTTCACCACTCCCCGTCCACTCACCCCTGTTTGTTTGAAAAGTTTGTATGTAAAAACAGATGCAAGGAAATGCTCAGGTCTATATTTACCAAAGACAGCTTGTGGAAAGGCTGACTCCTAGTAACAAGTGTTCCTTCTTGTTGATTGGTGTTAAGATGTGGGTGGCTGCTGCCTTCAAACTGGATGTACATTTTTTCTATTGAGCACATTCCTAACTTTGGCCCTAAACGTTGTGCAACCTTGCGTGAAGAACCACCTGCTTGGATATTAAATTTTACCTGTGACTCTCTCTTGTGTTTTGTTATACTGGAACTTTCCAGATCGAACAATCTGAAATTTGAGTGTTCCATTGTTAAGGTGTTGCTATTTTTAGTGAGATACCATTTTTAGGTTATCTGTACTCTGTGAAGGCAGTTTTTCTCTGTGGCACTTTTGCCTTCAAGTGAAACACAGTTGAACATGGCATTGTGGCTATTTGTTCTGATTACCCTTTAAAAATGTTATTTTCTATTTAGTTTTGGTAGCCATAACTAAGGAATATGATGGTTTGCAGAGTGCAGCACAAGTGCAGAGCAGTTCTACAGGGTCACTGTGGGTTCCACCGGTCCAGGTGAGAATACACAACTGAAATACGGTCAAGGTACTGAAGTGCTTACTTTCACATAAAGCTTCACATTGTTTACTGTGCGAATGCGAGCAGTAACTGGATGAAGACGAATTGCAAGGCGCTGCTATGTTTAGCGTTTGCATATCTGTAGACCTTGATGGGATGAATGAATACTTACTTCCTCCTCTTTATCCCCTATGGGACATACAGTAAGGCTTCAATAAGCTCTCATTGCACGTGGTCTTTGGCAGAATGTTGCACTTCTCCCCACAGATGGATACAAATAAACCACACAAATGGTAATAATACTGCAAACGTTTCATAAATGTTAAGGTGTCCATGGCATGGTAGTTGATGAGGGTATGTGTTTGTTTGGTGCTTTCAAATTGTTTTAGTGCTTCATTTACAATGCCTAAAACCAATTCATTTCTCCTTAAGTAGGGTCAGGTAGTGCGTCAGAGTGCTGCAACTGCACGAGAACCTGCACCAGAGGGCAGCACTTGCTAGCCTGGTGACAACAGGGACATCAAACATACATACACTCCTGATCAAAATCTTAGGACCAAAATTGCAAGAATTCACATTTTGCACTGTTGGACGATAAGAAGGTCCTAGGTAGTGCTTCAGAATGCAAAAAGAAGAAATGGGAGTGAGACAAGAAAAACGTGAGTAAGCAATTTATTGCAAACAACCATTAAACTGAAACAGGCTGTTCATCAGCTGATCAAAAGTTGTAGACCACAGCCTATAAAAGCCCAACTTGCCACAAAAATGGATTTAGTGTCATTTCCTGTCAGGTATCCACACTGTCATAACCTCCTGTTGGCAAAGGCAAAAAAGCTTTGTGTCTTTGAATGCGGTCGGGTGCAAGATGCATCAGCAAGGCCTCTCGCAGCATGCCATTGCTGATCAGGTTGGACGCAGTAAGACAATCATTTTAAACTCCTTAAAAGATCCTGAGAGTTATGGGAAAAAAAGTCAAGTGGTACACCTGAGATGTTTTCTACACGGCACAGTGGAGGGGGCGCCATCATGATCTGAGGGGCTTTTTTCCTTCAATGGAACAATGAAGCTTCAGGTTGTGCAGGGCCGTCAAACGGCAGCTGGCTATGTGGAGAACGGCAGCTGGCAGAGGGCATCCCTCATGACTGAAGGCCATCTGTGTGGTAATGACTGGGTTTTTCAACAGGACGGTGCTGCAGTTCACAATGTCTGCCTGACAAAGAACCTTTTCCAGAGAAATAACATCACTTTTGAAGCATCCTGCATGTTCCCCTGATCTAAATCCAATTGAGAACATTTGGGGTTGGATGGCAAGTGAAGTTTACAAAAATGCACACCAGTTCCAGACAGTGGATGCCCTCCATGAAGCCATCTTCACCACTTGGAGCAACATTCCCACCTGCCTCCTGAAAACACTAGCATCAAGCATGCCGAATCGAATTTTTGAGATGATTAACAAGAATGGCTCAGCTACTCATTAGTGAGTCCTTTTTTGAAAAATGTATTTCTATTTTAGGGTTTTTTTTAGATCAGCTGATGAACAGCCCATTTCAGTTTAATGGTTGTTGCAATAAATCGCTTACTCAATTTTTTTTCTTGTCTCACTCCTATTTCTTCTTTTTGCATTTTGAAGCACTACCTAGAACCTTCTTAACATCCAACAGGGCAAAATGTAAATTCTTGCAATTTTTCAACTGGTCTTAAGATTTTGATCAGGAGTGTAGTATATGATCTGCATAATTCTGGAAAAAAATCGTATAGAAAGTTGAACAAAGTTGTTTTTAAGTGCATATATTAAAGGTTGTTTTAATGTTTAATGTAATGCGTGTAAAAAGCTAAATTTGAAGTCGGAAGATGGAATAATGTGTCATCAAGCTGACAATCCACTGATTATACACATTGGTGTATAATCCATGTGTCTGTGGTTTTGCTGTTGCTCTGTAAATATAGGCTTACTGTACTTTAGTGGGGCACACTGTAAAAGCTGCTCAGAAGCAACTTAATAATGAATCCAGGGTCATTCCATGCTAACTCTGCCAACAGTGTGAAAAGTTCCATGGGCACCATCTCAGATTTTGCTCAAAATTGCACCGAAAATACATCTATGGGAGCAATGACAAATCCCCAAGTTTTAGATAAAAATATCAAGCGGTTTAGATTTTATGGCCCTTTAAACTTTAAGAGCCACAGCCTTTTTTTCTGCCGCTCGTCCTACTGGTACTACTGTCAATTCAGGCTTGCTCTTTCAGAAAGAGCAGTGGAGATGTTCTAACTCACACTCATCCGGCATAGCCAAGACATGTATCTTTAAGTGACATGTATCTGAACGTTTCATTACTCTGGGCTACTGGTCCGAGGGGTATTTTCTGAGCTGTGACCATTTTCAGTACCCTCTAAAACCATAATTTAATGTTTTATATCAAAATATTTGTTTCTACTCAAGTGAATAATTAGGTCTTGGTCATTTGGAGGTCTCAAAGCTGATGGTCAGAAAGTGAAAAATATGTATTCTTCACAACCAAAATCCAGTTTTGAGATGCCTGTAACTTTTAATCACTGAGTAGCCCAATTCGGGAGACTCTAAAAGAGCCAGTCAGAATTGACAAGAGTGACCATTTTCAGGCCTTTATCTTGGATAGAAATGAAGTTATGGGCCTCCAAAAACAAGAAACGAAAACGGGCCGTGGCTCTTAAAGTTTAAAGGTCCATAAAATCTAAACCGCTTGATATTTTAATCTAACTTGGGGATTTGTCATTGCTCCCACATTTGCTCCCTAAATTTGAGCAAAATCTGAGATGGTGCCCATGGAAGCACTGGTTGAGTTGGCATGAAATGACCATCCAACAAGCTGCATTGATATTTTTACATTATTTTGCATTATTATTATTTGCAGTAGTTTTCAAGTATTTTGAAACTGTTAGTACATGTTAAACCAATGTAAAAAAAAATATGCTGAAATTTGTTTTAGTTTTTGTATTTTTAAATGTGTTTTAGTTGGTTCTGGAGGAGGAGCAAGTGAACCTGCACTGCGGCACTGTAAGTGGACACAGCTCCTCACATGGCAGCAATCAGCACACGCCCCAATCGTCTTATTACTCAATAATCATTTTGCACCCAACGCAGCACTAGTGAGACAAGCTCAAAGCGCTAACGCCAGCACAAACCACCTGCTGGCAGTTACACCATCATTGTGACTTAGTGTGGAGGTGGTCATCTATCAGCATTTTT
Source organism: Coilia nasus (assembly GCA_027475355.1). NCBI lineage: Eukaryota > Metazoa > Chordata > Actinopteri > Clupeiformes > Engraulidae > Coilia > Coilia nasus. Next base: position 4,342,507 of record CM050199.1, read on the forward strand.
TTGCTTCCTTCAGTCTGTGGTGAGGTGCACTCCTGCATGAGTGGGCTGTCTGAAATGCCAGGAATGTCATGTTATTTTATGACTGTGTATTCTCTCTCTCTTTCTCTCTCTCTCTCTCTCTCTCTCTCACTCACACACACACACACACACACACACACACACACACACACATTATTTGTCTCAATCTTTTTTTTTTTTTCTATGGAAGGGTCTCTGGTAATTCCCACCAACTCTTCAGTGTCACAAGGATTTATAGACTCCCAGAAATGAGGGTTTACACCAGATTTGTGGCTGCTCTTGTGTTCTAACAGCCTCGAGTGGTGGTACTCATGATTTCCACACATCACTCTGTTCACACCCTATGACCACTAGTCATCTCTCCTTATTGTCACTTGATTTAAATGTTCTTTAAAACATGTTTCCAGAATTAGTCGTGACACACAAAGTCTGCTTACCATAAGCAGAATAATTATTCAATGTGTGGCTGACAGCCATTGCATGGCTAGGACAGTTTTTTGTACGCATTACAAGTTTGAGTAAATGGCTAAATGACTGTAAAAACTAACCATTTAGTCTAATGCTGACCATTCAATCATGTTAATAACAAATAATATTTTAAGGCTCTGAGACAGAGACCTGGCAGTTGTGACCTGTATGCAAATGCCAAAGTAATCAATCTGATTTACAACTACTTTGTGAAATAAATAAGGTGTAGGTTTGTTTACAGTGTTAAAAGGCACTCAAATGCTCAAGTGCTCAATTAAGAAATCCTCCCTCTTCTTCGAGTTTGTATTTGGTTTGTCTGTGTGACTGGCTGTAGTCGGCTAAGGTCAGCTTGACAAAGGCAAACACACCTAATGCTTCTTCAAGACTTCAAGACTTTTATTGTCATTGAACATTTGCCTGCACCATGAAATCAAGCAGCAAGGCCACTAAGGTGCAAGATGAAAGTAACAAAGTGTCAAGTACAGAAAGTACAAAGTGTAATAACTAATACAAATACATGGTGAAATGAAAGGGGCTAAGTAGACTAGTACAGTGAGATAATATTGCACTGTGTAGTAGATCAGCAGATATATTGCACAACAGTACAGTACAACAGAGTATGGTATGGAATATCACACAAGAGGAGAGATGTGCCTCAGGTAAGTTTTCTTGAGGTAGAGACACTTTAGACTTTAATTCTCTTTTGGACAGACAGAACAAAACAATGGGAGAGAGAGTATATTGAAGGGAATAGTGAACATTACACAAGGCATGTGTAGGTACTGCACATTACATTGTGGCTGTTGCACAGAGAGAGGTAGTGGGGCAAACCCCAGGCAGAATTACACTAGTGTTTTGACACAAACCTGAGTCAGTCTTGCCTTGGGGTAATTGGAAGCACACGTACTGGGTGAGCTGTATGAGGGACCCCCTGGTTAGGTGGGCCCTGGTGTGAGGGAACCCAGTGACCTGTGAAGCACTACTATATGCGGTACCCTGGGATGGGAGAAGTATAGTGGGGAATGCAGGAGGGATGTGTGTGTGTGTGTGTGTGTGTGTGTGTGTGTGTGTGTGTGTGTGTGTGTGTGTGTGTGTGTGTGTGTGTGTGTGTGTGTGTGTGTGTGTGTGTGTGTGTGTGTGAAAGAGAGAGAGAGAGAGAAACACATGGTTTTGCTGGAAGGGGAAGGCAGTTTGATAGCCATCATAATGGTTGAGATGTGATGTGCTCTTATGACCATTCCAAGCAGCCTGGCTCTTTGGAGTTTTCAGTCAGGGTGCATATGTGGTAGACCCATGTGGTAGACCTGGATTCAATGCCCAGGTGAGGGCACTGCTCTCTCCTTTTGCTACCATGGCATAAAAATGCTAAAACTAAAACTTTAAAATTGGTTATACTATCAAATATATTTCTCTCCTATATATATATTTCGCCTCCTCCGTTGTAGTAATGCCCGGCGTGCCGTATACAACATAATAACGTTCATCTGCAGTTGAAGGAGTACACTGTACATCGAAAGCATCTGCATCACAATCATCATCATCATCGTCGTCGCCATTTCGCCTGCCATGTTTGTTTTGGTTTTTGGGGTCTCGAGCATAAACTTTCCTCGGTGCCATAGCAATGGAACGCCTATCCTCCATTCCAAGCCGGCGTATTCGGATCTCTCCACTTCAGCGGTCGTTTTCCAAAAGCTCCGTTTGCCGTGTTCGAATTCACCGTGTTAATGTGGACGGGAGGCGCAAACGAATACATTATTATGCGTTTGATATGTAAAGTCCGCACAAGTCAATTGAGGAACACAAACCAGCAGAAAGAATAGGAGAAGAGGTAGTACAGTCGACTTGTTTGGACTTTCATCATGGCGGCGACGAGAAACTACAGCAAGGTACTGCCTGTCAAAGCTATTTTATTAATAAATGTTGTGTACACTTACAAAGTTCTCAGTGCCTCGTTTTTAATGTCAGGACCTGTGTTGTACTACCGATGGAGTGTGGAGTTTCTTCGAGCTGTTTTAATGGTTTAAAACTAGCGTAGTCGTCATGCTTCGTCTGAGGGCACCTACCACTTCCATTGTTAGCCTTCTGGGACAAACGATAAAAAATAGTTAAACTCTGAATGCAACAGGCTAAATCAATTTTGCTCCTCAGTACACATACCAACTCGGTATAATGTTTTAACATGCCAATTTTCATTTTACACCGAAGTTCTCCTTTAAGCCTCATTTCTGGAATACCCCTCAGAAGAGTCAGTCTCCCTGTTTACAATGTATTCTTGATTATGTTTATCACTACATAACTGCTTGATAAGAGTGACACAATGTTACAAATAATAATTTTGTAGGGAGTGTGCGAGGCTGGAGCTACGTCAGAGGCCATCTGCCACACTGCCACACTTGGATATGGGAACCAAGAGTTGGAAGGGGAGCCCGAGGGACAGGCGGGAGGGGGTCAGAAGGGACAGGCGGGAGGGGGTCAGAAGGGACAGGCGGGAGGGGGTCAGAAGGGACAGGCGGGAGGGGGTCAGAAGGGACAGGCGGGAGGGGGTCAGAAGGGACAGGCGGGAGGGGGTCAGAAGGGACAGGCGGGAGGGGGTCAGAAGGGACAGGCGGGAGGGGGTCAGAAGGGACAGGCGGGAGGGGGTCAGAAGGGACAGGCGGGAGGGGGTCAGAAGGGACAGGCGGGAGGGGGTCAGAAGGGACAGGCGGGAGGGGGTCAGAAGGGACAGGCGGGAGGGGGTCAGAAGGGACAGGCGGGAGGGGGTCAGAAGGGACAGGCGGGAGGGGGTCAGAAGGGACAGGCGGGAGGGGGTCAGAAGGGACAGGCGGGAGGGGGTCAGAAGGGACAGGCGGGAGGGGGTCAGAAGGGACAGGCGGGAGGGGGTCAGAAGGGACAGGCGGGAGGGGGTCAGAAGGGACAGGCGGGAGGGGGTCAGAAGGGACAGGCGGGAGGGGGTCAGAAGGGACAGGCGGGAGGGGGTCAGAAGGGACAGGCGGGAGGGGGTCAGAAGGGACAAGGTTATCAGGGTGTGCATCCTTGAAGATAAACAGTCTTGATCCTGTCAAGGCAAACCTCTCAAGGACTATCACATAAACAAAGCTTATCGGTGACTCATGAGGTTTCCAAACAATGAAAAATATACGTTCAAATGCGTTCTAAACATTTCTCAGATGCCAATTTGGGAGCTCAAAGTAGCAACGTTGCTGCTGGGTGTGTGTGTGTGTGTGTGTGTGGGTGTGTGTGGGTGGGTGGTTGGGTGGGTGGGGGGGTGGATAGAAATGGGGAACTTGTTTCCATATTTGTGTCTCTAGTTAGGCAAGAAAGATTTGCAATGGTCTGCACTCTGGTTCGCTCTGGTTAATTGTGTTTTCTCCATCAGAGAGTGAGATTCACAGAGAAGGTGTGAGCACAGCTGGTTTGGAGTTCTTTCTCCACACTCGACCTCACAGCAAGTGAGAGTTTCCTCTGCACACACTCTTCATTTCACACAACACATCCTTATAAACAAGGCCCCACACTCCTGGAAACTATGCCACCCCATCTGACAGCCATTACAGCCATTACACACAGACACATGCACACACACACACACACGCACACACACACACACACAAACAGACATATACACATGCAGACACACACATATTTGCGCAAACACACAGGCACACAGACATATACACACAGGCACACACACTAAGTAAGCATGCAGGTTTTGCAACAGCTCTAGCACCAGGGGAAGGGTGGAGGGACTAATCTAGAGGGTTTGTCAGTTCTGCTCCACCTGCGGCTAACTCGTACTTGTGTTTGTGTGGTCTATGGATGGAAGGTTTTACTGTAAGAGGACATCTCTGAGTAATGCTTGTTCCCAGAGCTGTTTTTATTTGTTCTCTGGTATTCTGTTGTGCAGTGGGCATTTTGAAAGAGACACCACATCTGCTCCTCTGTTCTCTGGTTTCAACAACAGCAACAGAAAAGAAATGTTTGCGATGGAAACAATATGTGGAGCGCAGTATGTGGAGCTCATTGTTTATGTGTGTCTCATCCCCATGATGGAAAAACATTTCCTTAGCAACAGCTATTTGGGGCGCTAATTGAAAGGGCCTGTGGTGGTGCAACCGCTGCCTGGTGCTGGTGCCTGTGCCTTTTTTCTGGGGGCCCCATGGAGACCCTTTAGCATGGGTCATGCGCTTTGTCTCAGTGGCTGATTTATGTGCGACGCTAAATTTACATAAAGTTTTCAATTATGCATCAATGACCACAGAGGTGTCCAGTGTATTCCATGGGTCAGGGATCAACCACGGTTCACGTGGAAACATTTTTCCATAGCCAGCGAAACATGAACAAAAGCTCTTTTTTATCCACTATCTGCTCAAAATATTTCCTTTCCACAAGCATTGCATATTTGTCTTTTTTCAGGGGAATGCGAAAAAAGTACAGTTGCATTGATGTGGGTGGTGTTTGAAAGATAGCGTCCTGGCAACGCTAAAACATGACATTGTTATTTCGAAACACTGTCTTGAGAAATACAGCATCTGAGAAGAGTTAAACATATAGTTGGAACATGCCATTTGTAAGGAAGTCATGATAAAATCAATAAGCCTTCCTGTCAATTGTGAAATTGATAATTGTGGTCAGTACCAGTGCATGCAATATTACAACATCTGATCTAACAACAAAGTGCTGTGGCTTCTGTTGTGTGCATGGTCTTCCCTTGGGCATGGTCAACTGTTTTGTAAGCTAATTCTTTTAAATGTACTTCCTCAAACCCTCATTTTCAGGCAGCACAAATTGTCATGCTCCTTCTAACATACTGTAGTGTCTCCTACAGTTCCAGATGGAGATTCCAGACGCCCAAGTGCGTATGGCAAGAAAAGTTGAAATTTGAGGAATGTCTTAAAGAGCAAAAGGAACTGCAATCACCTGACCTCTCCAAATGCAGTCAGGGACATGGAAGTGAAAGAGATGATGAAAGTGCAGCTTTTCTTGTCTGTCTATTGAGGAAGTCTGGAAAAAAATGTGCAAAGCTGAAACAGGATATGGGTCTTTCAAGCTTACCCCCCGCGCGCACACACACACACACACACGCACGCACGCACGCACGCACGCACGCACGCACGCACGCACACACACACACACACACACACACACACACACACACACACACACACTCCCACACATAGACACACATACTTATACAAACCTGGTGCTAAGGGAGATAATTAAATTTGGTGAAATTATAATTCCTTAATGCTGAGTACAATAAACCACTAACTGTGTGTGGTGCACAAAAGAAAACAGTAGAAATGAGTAGGAACATGGGAGTGCATTGTATTGCCATGCACCCACACCATCTGTGAAGGTGTTTTCATTATTTCTCATGGGGACTAATGTCTAATCCACCGTGGCTGTTTACCATAGCAACCACCTCATTCTCATAGAGTAACACACAAACACACACTTACACAAGCCCTGAGGATTTGGTTTGGTTTGCATCTAGGACACGGTGTGTTTTGAAAGAAGAAGTAAAGCATCCGTGTATGGCCAGCTACCCAGTGGATGAGAGCTCAGTAGGTTTCTTTTTTTGTTTGTTTTTTTTTTTTTTTTTTTTTTGTATTTGCAAACTGGTGACAGAGCAGGAACACTAACGGTTAATCTCAGAGAGCAATCAGACAAACAACTCTTTGTGCCTGTTCAAGTGGACGTCAACAGTGGCAAAGGACAAAGATGGTGGACTAGCAACACTAGTCACGGTGAGTGTACATCTTGCTGAGGTGAAGATGTAGCTTTAGTCAGTTATTACGAAGCTGTTCTCCCTCTTTCGGACTCCCTCTTTCTTTCTTTGTTCTTTCTCCTTTTTTTCCCCATCTCTCTTCCGAAATCCCCAGCATTGCTACTCTGCGCTCCAATGCTTTGAGTGTAAGGTGACAGGAAAGAGAGAGAGTGTGCGTGTGCGAGACACAGAGAGAGAGAGAGAGACAGAGAAAGAGAGCGGGGAGGGGGTAGAGAGCAAGAGAGTGAGACATGGAAAGCCCGCCCCCTAAAGCCCCCTGTCTTTATAAAGAAACTCCAGAAAAGACTTGCCTGCCAAGCAGAAGCATAGCAGCACTTAGGAAGCACAGAGACAACAGCACTGAGAGAGAGTGTGACAGAGAGTTAGAGAGAGGGAAGGAAGGAGAGAAAGAGCTAGAGAGAGAGAGAGAGAGAAGGAGAGAGACTGTACTCATGGCTGACAAAAGAGGTAGGCAAATGTCTTTTTAATAGCTGCAAACACACAATTGTTTCCATTAGCGCACTCACAAACAAACACAGACACACACAAACACACTCAACACATATCTATAACAGGGAGGCTCTTTGCTTCTCTGCTAAACAAGATCACATATCAGTGGAAAAGGAGGCAAAGTGCAAACAGTGTCATATCTAGATGGATGGTGCTCTTGGGGAGCTGGGACTCAAGTGCTGCTGTATTTCATATGGTCATCACATAGACTATTAGGGTTGACCATTGTGGTGTGCCTCTTTGTTTATGTAGGGTTGACGATTGTGGTGTGCCTCTTTGTTTATGTAGGGTTGACCATTGTGGTGTGCCTCTGTGTTTATGTATATGAATAGGTTTGTCTGAATATGTCTGTTGCATATTTACGAGGTGGGGTGCATTGTATCTGATCTGTATGCATGTGAGCATTTACTGTTATTTTCTGGTTTGATGCTGATGGCTTTGAGCATGATAGTGCTCTATTGATTGAGCATTCTAAAGATATTCCGGGAGGCTATAAAATTCTGCCAAACCCATTTTAATAGCACTATATGCTTATGCAAACAACCCTTGAGTGCTGAGTAGCAGACAGCAGTGATGTTAGCTTTTTGTTTGTTGCATGTGAAGGACTCTGATCCATGTGAGAGGTAAGACCTCATGTTTCAGATCCCTTCAGATATGGTCCATGCACAGACCTTTACTTCTTCTGTTACACTCATAGGGTCTTAAACTAGGCCTGGTGATTCAGAGGGCACCTGTCAAACAAACAGTCCCTGCACCGCGTTCTTGTGAGCTTTACCACAGGTCTTCACTTTGAATTGCAACACTGATGCAGACCGGCTTTGACGTTGATCAAAGACTGTTAATGGTGAGATCTCAACTGGTGCTGATTGGTGCTGGTGCGTGGAAACAAGGTGGTTTGTTTTTGAGTCATCCGTACTGGAACAGAGTGACAGCTGTGGAAATGACTAATGAGTCGGTGCGGTCACGGTCTCTGTGTTTCAGAGCGGCTCCTAGACGCATGTGGGGGCAGCACAGTCTCTGTGTTTCAGAGCGGCTCCTAGACGCATGTGGGGGCAGCACAGGCAGAGTGGGAAAGATGAAAGAAAGAAAGGCGCAACACTTTGCCGGGAAAGCAAAGATGTTAGGAAGGAAATGGGTTGGGGGATGGGGGTGGAGGAGTTGATTATGTAAGGCCTACCTCAACACATGAGCCATTTGGCACCCCTGTTCAAACCATGATCAAAAAGCTTGATAAAATGGGCTGTGTCACCTTTATTACAAAAGCTCTCTGGTGCCTGTGATGAAAGTTTGTGGTTGTGTGTGTTTGTGTGTGTGTGTGTGTGTGTGTGTGTGTGTGTGTGTGTGTGTGTGTGTGTGTGTGTGTGTGTGTGTGTGTGTGTGCTTGTATGTGGTAGATGTATGTGTCGTGCTAGCCAGACTAGTAGATCTCCGTGCTCCTATATGTCTCGAGATGCAACCGGTCAGCCGCTTTATGCCACCCTCAGCACCCCCCTCCTCGTGCTTATTTTGGTTCACCAGGGTAACCAACTTCCTGTCCCTGACACAACAAGGTCAGTGTGTGCCATGTCTTATTATTCTGCTCACGTGTCAGGCTGAGGAAGTCCACCCCCCACCCCCCTAGAGCCTGGGGTTTAAAGTAATTAAGTAAGTTAATGGTGGTGGTGGTGGTGATTCCCTTCCCTTTGTGTCACTGAAAGAAACATTTCAGAGGAAGTCATTGTCTCCCTTCACTGACCACACTGAAAATAGCTGCCAGGATGCCCCAGTACATGAAACACTCAGCACATCCACTTAGAGAGAAACTATTATGCTCCCTGTGCAACATGTAAATATTTGTTGGGAAAGCATGTTGCATTCGACCAGGCTGAGAAAGCATATGTTTCATTAAGTGTACTCCCTGAGGGTCTTTCCGGTTCCATGAAAATTTAATTCTTGCAAATCACGCATTATATATAATCATGCAAAAAAAGATTGATAGAGTTCATCATTTTACACATATGTTATGTTAAATAAAGTTCTGATGGAATATTTCAGTATAATCCCTTCTTTATTAAAAAACATAATCATGTCAGGTATCATCTCGTGCATACAGGAATTTCCAAAAGCCGCTTTTGTTGTATTTTGTTCATTACATTTTAGAATCCCAAACTCTTCAAATTCCCCATTTCTCTTGAGGGTTCTGTCCTGCTGGTGGACAGAGCACTCGGACTGCAACGTCTGCTCTTCTCATCAGTTGGTAGTCAGGCTTTTACAAGGAATGCAGTGTTTCCCCCAGTGATTTACAGTTAAAGCGGCCATCCCTCCCACCGTAGCTAAATTGTCTAAATAGCAAACTAAAATTAGACATGGGCTTTAATACAGGTGATAAAATTATAGGAATAGTAGTAGTAGAGTAGAGTAGAGATACTTTCATCATGGCAACGACTAGAAACTATGACAAGGTACCACCTGCAAGAACACTCTGATAAGTAAATGATAAGTGTACTCTGATAAGTAAATGATAAGTGTACTCTGATAAGTAAATGATAAGTGTACTCTGATAAGTAAATGATAAGTGTACTCTGATAAGTAAATGATAAGTGTACTCTGATAAGTAAATGATAAGTGTACTCTGATAAGTAAATGATAAGTGTACTCTGATAAGTAAATGATAAGTGTACTCTGTAAGTGAATGATGTGTACACTTACAAAGTTCTCAGCACCTCGTTTTGAATGCCAGGGCCTTTGTTATACTAGCAATAAAGTATGGAGTTTCTTCTATCTTTTATAATGGTTTAAAATAGCCTTATGTTCAAGCTTTCTTTATGCCCTGAGCACTAGCATTGTTAGTCCTCTTGACCAAAACTAGTAAAAATAGTAAAGTTCAAAATGCAACAGGCTAGCACAGTTTTGATACTCAGCAAACAAACCAACTCGATATGATGTTTTAACATACCAATTTTCATTTTACGCCAAAGTTTTTTCTTTAAGTAACAAATTCCCTGCAGGCAACACTGGAGCTTAACATGCAATACAGCGGCTAGATGCACTGGGCTGGATTCAACCCCTCTGCGAGTATAAACAGTCTTAAGTGAGGAGACCTTTGACATTCCATATGCTATTCATACACTTGGCATTTCAGTGGCATTTGTGTACATGCATACACCCATCTACAAGGCAAATGAGCGCATCTGGGTCTACATTATGCTCAGAGAGAAGAAAATGCTACACTGTTATACTCTGGAGCACCCAACAGCACACCTGATGTGTTAAGTGTATACACATAGTATGAGCATTGTTTTTATAGATCAAACAACACATAAAGGAAATGAATGTTATCTTCAAGAATGAATCTTTTAGTTAAGGTTGCCCTGTGCATGATTGGATCTCTCTCAGTTGGCCTGTGAGCTAATGTCCTTTATGTTTTTCAATCCTTCAGAATATTCAGCAAAATGGTCATCACATGGAAACTTCTATGATTTACTCATTAGGGAGAGTGATGATGCAACTTAGATGAGTATTTAGATGAGTAGATGAGGGGTGTATTCCTGAGGTATGTCCTGTTAGGAGGATGTGTTTTATGGCTTGCAATGATGTCAGTGATATGTCCCATCCAGATATGGCAGCTGTTTTCGATTTTCCTCCCTCCAGCTGGTTGGGTTTCTATGCCACAAAGAGCAGGAAAAGGTCAGTCCATCAGGTCTGGTGCTCTGATGGGAGTCATTCAATAGAAGCTTTTTAGGCCAAGCTGTCAAATTTCACTGTCAGCACCAGAGCTAAGGGACTGAGACTGGCTGCTTTAAGGAATCATGAGACATTACATGGCTATTAAGCTGTTTTGCAGTTTGGGATGCAGAAGTAACTTCCCTACCTGTTTAACTGACACAATAGTTAGTGAAATTGTCTGGAAAACGACATCTGGTCACCCAAAAAGATGCACCCCGTCTAGAAAGCTAATGAATTTGGCAGTTTTGAAAAATTATTGTGTGAATAAAGAACAGTTTTGATAAATAACTGCTGTAATGATACTAGGGTGACCTAACTTCGACAGGTCCTTTAATTGAAAACCATGACGTGCAGATGACACTGTAGCAATTAAGATGCTGTGCATCTATCTATCTATCTATCTATCTATCTATCTATCTATCTATCTATCTATCTATCTATCTATCTATCTATCTATCTATCTATCTATCTATCTATCTATCTATCTATCTATCTATCTATCTATCTATCTATCTAAAGAGGATGTGCGGTCACACTAAAACATTCACTCCTTCTACAACCCAATTCCGATGAAGTTGGGACGTTGTGTTAAATGTAAATAAAAAAGAAATGCTAGAATTCTCAAATCATACAAGCAATATATGTGTTTAAGAATAGCCCAAAGACTAGAAACTGAATTTTTTTTTGTTGTTGTGTGGGATATTTATGCTCATTTTAAATTTTAGGCCAGCAATGCGTCTCAAAAAAGTTGGGACGGTCTCAATAAACGGCAGGAAAAGTTGAGTAAGACTAATGAAAAAGCAACGGAGGACACTTCACAGTTAATTATCATTCAACATTAATTTGAACTCTCCAGGTGAATAAGCACACCATAACCAAGGCACTACTACACCCCCATACCATCATAAATGTTTTTTTTTTTAACTTACCGCTAAAAACAAGGAAGGATGATGTGTGTCCTCTGTAGCCTGGAAGATGAAAGACTCCATTATTTCAAAATGAATGACAAAATTCAGCTCTTGTAATTTGAGATGAACCCAGAAGACATGGAAAACTGTTCTGTGTTACAAATTTGTCATTCATTTTTAAATAATGGAGGATAGAGACGCATTGCCGGCCTTAATTTTTAAATGACTAGAAATATCCCATACAACAACAAAACAATCTAGTTTCAATAACTGATATGTTGTCCTTGGACTATTCTCAAACACATATATATTGCTTGTATGATTTGAAAATTCTAGCATTTCTTTTTTATTTACATTTAACACAACATCCCAACTTCATCAGAATTGGGGTTGTAGAAGACTAATGATGTTGGCAGTGTAGAGTAATGGGCACTTCCCTTCATAGCTCTTACCCTAAACCACCTTTATATGTTCCTTCCTGAACATGAGTCACTGAGTCACTATTGTTCGGTTTAGAGGACCCAACATTATTGGATTTTTTAACCAATAGCTAATAATAGATAATCTGCTAAAATATGCAGTACCTGATTAATAAAGTATCTGATTGTTTGATAACCACTAGCTATACCTCGTTAGAATAGATTATTTTGCCATCAATGATAATAGGTTAAGTGTCTTAATGTTTTTTGAAGATCTTGTGGCTATGTGTAGATAATGTTATGTCACAAGGTTTGATTAACAGCTGTGTCTCACTTGGGTTTATTCCCACCTCCTACAACCATCAGTCTGTACACGGAAGGAAAGGGTGGCTACGATGGGTGGGCAGTATTGAGAAGTCAGGATTCAGTTCATTACCTCTAATTATAGTTTAGAGAAAACACAAGATACGTGTGCACATAGAGTACATTTGGGATACGAGTGTTAAGCCTTCCTGGCTACAAACCTTATTCTAACATATCACTGTTTGAAAGAACACTTAGCAGTTTAACTTTGAACTGCCCTTGTGTCTGAAATGCGCTATACAAATAAATGCCTATACAAGGCCTTGCCTTGCCTTTGGGGTTGAATTATTATTTTACTATTTCCTGAGTCCTAAGTCAATCGTCCTATTATTGGGTTTGTTTGCTAAGTTGCAGGGTCAGTGGCTTGTGTTAGATTTCCAGGACCCTTCATCAGTAGTGCACCTTAGGATCTCGGGTGTTTCAGGCCTTTAGTCACTATACACCATCTTCTGACGTGGCCCAGCTTAAGGTGATCAATGCTTAGCGTGGGTCCAGCATCTCTATAGTGTTCTTTAAGAAGTCCTAATTTGGTGAATGTGGATTGGGTAATGGTATGTACAATACAGCTAAGGCTAATGCTAAAGCCAATGTATAACAGAGCACTAGAAGTGAACTTGGAAAGGAAGGGTTTGGTTTAGAATTCTGTGTGGGTTTAGGGGGATACAGTTACACAAAGTCCATAAAGATAACTAAGAAAAAAAGAGAAATATGTGCAGGTGTGTGTGTGTCCAAACTAGCCAAGTACGAATTTTGTAAGACAATCTGTAACACATAAATTCAAAGGATACATTGCTGTTATGACTTATGTCCTCCCATACAACCATCACCACATATGGGTGTGGTTCTCATTTCATTTCAAAGTTGATTAACAAAAGGGTGCATTTCAAAAGAAAAATGTGTTTCCTTTTAGTGTGGACTCAAGGCCAGGAAGACATGATGTCATGGGTTTCCCATCAATAGATTATTTTGAGCTGTTTGGCCTGAGCACAACAGCTAGATCAGACATGCACAAGGACAGCAGGCTTCTCACAGCTTGTTCCCTTTGATCTCTTTTAGCCCATAACCATCTGAGGTCTTAGCCAACTACAGTGTATCACTGTTTAAGAACCTAAGGGGGCCATGTCACACACTGCAGACAGAAGACGTTTTTTTAGTGAGCAGAAAGCATGATCAAACAAGCTCTGCTGTTTTATGGTGCCAAAGAGGAAGAGTGACTAGTTTCCAGGTGTTTGACAATAATGTCTACCAGAGCTAAGATGAGAAAAAAGATTTCTGCTGAATGTGAAGTACATTATGTGTATTGTTGTGACACTTGGCAGACGTTTTTATCCAAAGTGGCATACAATAGTAAAAACACCAGGTTATAAACAAAACTGATTGGCTAATTTTTAAAATGTAATAACATTTTAGGGACAAAATATAAACATAACTTGCATAGGCTATTACGTAAGAGTTACGTAAGAAACAATGAATCTACTTCACTGCTCAGTAAATTAATCAACTATGTAAAATTACATAGTAAAATTACATAGTGCCAAAAAGCTAAACTGTAAAGCACTTTGAGCTGCATCTTGCATGTATCAATTGTGCTATACAAGTAAAGTTTATTATTATTATTATTGTTGTTATACTCTAAATAACTGCACAAATAGTACTCTACATAGCATTTACATTAAACGTATTTCTGTGTGGCATTTTGCTTATCGCTTTTCTTGACACCTTAGCACACCACATTGGTTTTGCATGTACTGAACAAATTTCACACATTTTTGAAAGGTGCAGCAGCTGGTCCAAAGGACATACCCGTTACTTGCACAAATTCCAGCACACCCTCTTCCAACCTCAGTAAACGCAGCTTGCACAGTTTTAAAAAGTGCTCAGTCATTGCTCTGAATGAGCACCATCACGTTTTAAGAAAAATGCAGCTGCATGTAAGTATAGAACTTAAACTTGGGAGTTCAGTAACAGCTCTTGTCTTGTTTGTTGTCCTAACAGATTGAGAACCTGCCATTTCTACAGTTATGTAATCCAGTTTATAGTTAAGGCTGTAAGCTGCATGATGACATATGCTCTTTTTGTTTGAAATAAAACTTGGGTAAACCTGGTATGTACACAAAACATGACTTCACCCCATCCAGCTAAGGCGTTCAAGGCATGCCCATACAGGAAAGACAGAAGTTCACCAGTGTGACAACTGTACATATATCGGTTATGCCTTCCGAGCAACTAAGTGGCAGGGCTTGTTTCTTGTGTGCGAGTTAAACTGCAACACTCCTGGTAGACCATGAAGAACTAGGAAACTTCAGAGACTGCATTGGGTCCAAGAGTTTGAAGGGAGAGCCGGCTGCTCCTTACTCCTGGCGTGAGTGTCCAAATGATGTATCTGAATGTCTTGGGAGGGATAAACAGGGAAGAAATGTTTAGACAGGCAATGGGAGGCTGCTAAAGTCACCCCATATTAGAAATACCAATGCTTAAACTTCTTGTGAGATACCACATACGCTTTCTTGGACAGCCTCCGCCGCTCTTTTATAGTATTGCATTGCATTGTTCTTGTGGGTATTTTCTGATTTCCGTCTCAAGACAGAGCTGTGGTATGTTTATTTTGGCATGTGAACATCTTAAGGAATGTCATGTGAGAAGGGACATCATGATAACTTGTTGGTATTTCTTGTTGCAGTCTGATAATGACCACTGCTACTTCTCAAACCATTTGCTGTATGTCAGTGTGAGCTGTGGAATTTTAGCTATAACTAAAGCAGAATCTACCGTAACCAAAATCATATTTACCACACCAAAACCATAATCATACATGTAACTCTTCTGGCTAACTAGTGACAGTTTAGTTTTCTTTGTCATCACCTACAATGCTTCTTATAAGTGATAGACTGGCTGGTAAAGACTGTTTGGCTGGTATGTTCTTTGTAAAATGGAAGCATTTCTCACAATTTTAGGAAAATATTATTTGCAGGGAATGTTGAGCCACACACAATTACATAGTATAAACCAGGAGCCCTTATTTGATAGTTGCTGACACAGAGCTGTGTAATATATAACCTGATGCTTTTAGCATGAGCCACACAGTCTCACCAACTCAAAAAGCAGATATTAGGCTGTATACCTGTGCTCCTGGACATAGCGAAGAAAAGTATGTTTCCACTGAACTTTGATCAACTGTTTGGATTCTTTGTACATGAACACAAAGTTGAGATTTCTTGCTGGATGTCTGGCAGTTTTTTTTTACACATTTATTGAAAGACCTCATTTGATGTCTGTTTTTCTTCTTTCTGAGTCCCATTTCAAAATGCAGTGTGCTTGATAAACAGACACACATTAACCACTGCCGAAACATGTTGTCCTTGTCCTTGTCCTTGTAGTCCTTGGCAAACAACCCTCATATGCCAAGCAGAGAGTACATAAGGTAATAGGCGAAAAACTATGTATCATTGAGAAAATGACTAATTACCCATGTTTATACTCAATATTAGGATGAGATAGTAAAAGTTTGTTACCTAAAGTGTTAAATCATGAATAGTTTATCCAGAAAGTTATATAAAACAGGTACATGAAACAGAGCGTCGGTTAAGGTCTCCAGGTGGTGAATGCCTCTGTTGTTAAGCTATTTTAAGTTATGTTAATCAACTGACATGCAGTCAACTAAAATAAATGCATGTGCTATAGGCTTTTGTGATTTGTGATGTGTTTTTTTATTTGCAAACATTGTCTGCATTTAGCCTAGTACTGTATTACTTGTGCTGTGACTTTTTTAGACCACCATAGGGTCTTCGTAATTCTCAAAGAAGAACTTCGGTGTAAAATGAAAATTGGCATGTTAAAACATCATACCGAGTTGGTATGTGTACTGAGGAGCAAAATGGATTTAGCCTGTTGCATTCAGAGTTTAGCTATTTTTTATTGTTTGTCCCAGAAGGCTAACAATGAAAGTGGTAGGTGCCCTTAGACGAAGCATGACGACTACACTATTTTTAAACCATTAAAACAGCTCGAGGAAACTCCACACTCCATGGGTAGTACAACAAAGGCCCTGACATTAAAAACGAGGCACTGAGAACTTTGTAAGCGTACACAACATTTATTAATAAAACTGTTTTGACAGGCAGTACCTTGCTGTAGTTTCTTGTCGCCACCATGATGAATGTCCGCACAAATCGATTGCCGAACACGAACCAGCAGGAAGAATAGGAGGAGAGGTAGTACAATTGACTTGTTTGGACTTTAATCATGGCGGCGACGAGAAACAACTGCAAACTACTGCATGTAAAAACTGTTTTTTAAATAAATGTTGTGTACATTTACAATATTCTCAGTGCTTTGTTTTGAATGCCAGAGCCTTTGTTGTACTACCGATGGAGTGTGGAGTTTCTTCGAGCTGTTTTAATGGTTTAAAAATAGCGTAGCCGTCATGTTTTGTCTAAGGGCACCTACCACTTCCATTGTTAGCCTTCTGGGACAAACGATAAAAAATAGTTAAACTCTGAATGCAACAGGCTAAATCAAAGTTTGCTCCTCAGTACACATACCAACTCGGTATGATGTTTTAACATGCCAATTTTCATATTACACCGAAGTTCTCCTTTAAGTGTACACACCATAACGGTACTGTTAACTTTCAGTGGTATGTTTACACAAACTGTGTTTATATTAACTGCTCTGACTAGTCCTTATCTTGGGTGGGAACTGTACAATAACAACCCTTTTTTCCATGGTGAACTCCCACCACCACTGTGCAGAACAATTCAAGGATGCGGATAAAAGGTGGAAACGGGCAGGCTTTGCAAACAATGCTAGGTTGTATTTTCATGTAATATGATTAATGTCACTGTAAAACCTAGGCTAAGATCTAAAGATATTAAAACTATACACTCACATTAAAACAACCCTAATGTAGAATTCTGAAAACCATTTAAAGATGATTCTTCTCAATTTGCATGTAAATGTAAGGAGTCAGATGTTGAAACTGACCCTGGCCCTGGGGACAGTTGCAACATTGTTTGGGGATGGTTGCAACAGGTTACAAATACAATATCTTTCAATGTTAATAAAAGGATTATTATTGAAAAATTAAGCACAATAACATTGCCGTGTTATTTATTTATCAGCTTTGATCAGATGTCAATTATAGATTTGCAGGGCTCACCTTATGTGCAGATGTCAAAGACTCAAATTGATGTAAAATACATAAGGCTTTCAGTGACATATAGGAAGAATTGAACTATTTCTGAGGAAATTAACTTTTATTATCGACGCTGCCATTAATACCCCATTATCTACGTATATGACAACTACATAACTGCATCTAACAATACAATTGCATCATTGACTTTTTTATCAAACTTTTTTTATCCATCAATTTTTAACAATGCAGCTGTATAAATGCAATATCAACAACATAATTCTAACTTGTGTCTGGTCAAAACAATTCAAACACTTTTAAAAATCTATATCTTATCATTTTCATTTTAGCAATACAGTAAAAAGTATCAACTGTTAAAACTAATATCAATTACAATAGGCCTATAATAAAAAATGGAATGCATGGGCACAGACACATGAGCAAACACACACACTCACTGACTTTTTGATCAAATGTAAAATTTTAAAACGTTAAAAGTTTTTACGTATTTTGTTATATTTAAATACAAAACTAATGCTTTTTTTTTAAATACTGTTATGTGGTTTGTTTTTATATTAATGCATTGTAAGGGGACAGTTGCAACAGTTGCTGCAACCGTCTCCCTTCCTGTCAACCATGATAAAACTTGTGCTAAACAATGCCATATTAGCTATAGGTTAACATATTACTTGTTTAAACCATGTAAGTTTGAGCTGAATCACAAAAATAGTGACAACAGTATAACAAAAGCAAAGCTGAAGAAAAAAAAAACTTTCATAACTTAAAAACAGCTTTTTTTTTTTTCAAATAATTCCTTGAGCCGCTCTCAAATCTGCTTGATTTTTCTCTGCAAGGGGAAGCATCCAACTGAGCATGTGCAGTGTGAGTTTAATCACTGTAGCTTGTTTCTGATTGGAGAAAAGTGACATGTTGCAACCATTCCCTGTTGCACTGTTCTCCCCTATTTAAAAGATAAGTAGGCATGGAGTAAGTGGAAGAGGATGTCCAACAAGACAACCTGTGTTCATTCCACACAAGTAGAGGGATTGCAGTGTTTCCATGAACACAAAGGTTTATTGTAAAAAAAAAAAAAAATTGCAAACTCAACCAAACATAGGCTTAGTGCGGTGTTATAACCCATGGAGGGCGGCAATGCAAATTCATAAGTTTCAAGTTGATGAACCACTGAAACGATTTTGGAAACATTATTTTAAGGTTAAAAGTACTTAGTGTTGCTTTAGTTGACTTTTTGGTTAGGATTACTCTACTCCTACGGGGGGGCCTATTGTTGGAATCAATCTTTGGTTTAAATTTTTACTTATTCGGTACCAAGTGGAATTCTTTATGATGAAACAGCCATGTACAAGTAGCCTGTTTTATATTGTTTTAACCGGACTGCAGACACGATGTCATATGCAAACTTTCTTCCTAGCGTTACCATGCCGACAGTGCAGCAGTCAGGGGCAGGGCTTCAGAAACCGATAGGGTAAAAGCAGAGAGTGTTGAGGAAAATCTAAGATCTTTGCATGCATAGTTGTTGTCAGAAATGGTTGCCAGCCGCTGGTCCCACTGCAAAGTGATGGTTGAAACTGCTTGAAATCATCAAGGTATTCAAATCAAACTTTTAAATTCCTATCCAATACAGAAGTCACAGAGGTGCCATACAACTATCTATAGCCTATTTCCCCTAAAATTCCATGAAACATTCATTAACTCGGTTGCGAGTTGCACATCCACGTCCGTAACTCTTAGCCGAACACAATTTGACCATAGTGTGCCCAAATGATTGTTTGGTCAATCTGTTCCATAGGTCTGTTCGAGTATTCTGTCAGAGTAGCCCTTTGTCGCGCTTTGAAGAACAAGCATTTGATGAAAGCGCCACCACTGCCTGTGAGCATGGTCGCGCGATTGCGAACGTTGATGCGCACGCACGACAAAATAAAGTTAGAGGAAACATTATGTTTTTCTAAAGATAAGTCTACAAGCATATTTTCATGTAGTGGAGATAAAGTGACCAAAAAAAGGCAACGTAGACAGAGGAACAGGGGCCACAAGCTACTATTTGCAATGGTCACTACAATTCTTTCCAAACGTGTTGTGTGCAGCCATATGCAGGAGTATGCAAGTGTGTATTATTTTCTTTCCGTTTTGTCTCATCCACAGAAATGAAAACGAAGACGCCATGGCACAGTGGGAAACTGATTTGTGTGGCCGTCTTCTTTATTGCTGCTATTGTTACACTTGTAGCCATCGCCATTGTGCAGAACAAACCATTACAGCAGAAATATAAGGTCAGTCATCTGTGTTCTTTGTTCATTGATTAAAACTGGAATATTGTCGACTGACACTAACGGCACACATTACAGACACAAAGTCACACGAAAAGTATTAGCCCTGAGAAAAATAGCAAAACAAACCAATGTGCAAAACACAAACACCAAGAAAGAAGGACACACAAAACAAAACAGGTGTATGTGTGTGTGTGTGTGTGTGTGATGGGCACCTCAGTGCCTTGGTAGTTAGACCTTATAAGTTAATGACTTATTTTGCATACAACATAAATGTTTTAGGTTTAAATTAAACTGGCAACTTCAAATGTAACTTACACAGTTATATTTTCCTGTTTTCCTCACACACACTTCGCTTCTCCCAATCTTCTACTCTTTTCTCCTTTTTCTAGTATGGAATAGTGCTGGATGCCGGCTCCTCGCATACAGCGATGTACATCTATGAGTGGCCAGCGGAGAAGGAGAACAACACTGGAATGGTCGGTCAGCGACACAAGTGTAAAGTGAAAGGTAGGGGTGTGTTCGCAAGACCAACTCATCAGTTTGCTCAGAGTGTCCTCACATTCTTCTTTTCACAAATGCAGATTTTTTACAGACTCGTTTAGGTGGTTATGTCACATTACTGAAGTATCATGTTAATGAGAACTTTCAATGAATGTGTTAAAGAAAACCTGCTACTTCAAAATAGCTATGAATAGGGGCATAGCTCGGGTGGATGGTGGTGGATGTTAGGGCGATTCTAAGGGCTCAGCATTGGCAAGGGGCCCTTTGATGGTGTCATTGCATTGTTTTTTCATGAATTATGCAGTGGGCTCTAGTATTAAAGAATGCCCTGGGAGTCGGTTTTGGTTAAAAAATGCTTTAGTGCTCCTGTTTCAGGCTGTTCTAGTTTGGTGGGGTAGGACAATGACAGGTTCTTGGCTATGCTAGTCACAGGCTACCATCATTCAAAGCCCATTCAGTCCTAGCACACCAAATAGAAGATCTACATGTTCTAAACTAAAAGTAATAAAATTACTTTTAAGTTGAATTTGGAGACTCAGTCAGCCTAGTGGTTGAACATCAAGTACAAGGTTTATTCTTAACATTAAGGACACCACAGACAGACATACACACAGGACGAGGACAAGGACGACAAGACTAACTAACAGTGGTTTTTCTGACCTTAAATGTCTGTAGACAGCCAATGGCTGCACCCAAGTTACACCCAAAAATGCATATGCAATGGTATTTTGTTAAGTACTCTAGTCTAGTATACAGTGTCTTCCTAATCAGATAAGAAAAGGTGCCAAATTGTCTGTATGTTAATCCACCAGACAGGGACGGTTATTCAGAATGGTTAAGGAAGCCAGTTGTTCACACCTCCTAGCTCAGCCAGAGACACATACAAAGCTTTTGATCCTAATACAAGAGTTCCAAAACCAACCAAGGGATTTGAAATAATAATAAAATGTTTCAACATTAAAATGCTATTTACAAGATTATTATTATTACTCAAATACCATCAGTCCCCCTTTTCAAGTCTAACTGACTTGACACACAATCATAAAAACAAAAGGTATTTGAAATAATAATAAAAATGTTGCAACATTAAAATGTTATTTACAAGATTGTTATGTTTACTGAAATACCATCAAAACAAACACACATACTTACCTATGTTTTGCTAGGTGAATGTGTGCTGCAACAAGACTCCTCTGGAAATCACAGCTATGGCATGGCCTTTTCTAATTCACAAACATACGTTACTTCATTTGCCCTTTTCTTATTTGCTTATTCTTCCATCTATTTTCTGTCACTGACTGATGGAGGCAATCGGGGTAGAAGAACATTGTCACCTGCAGCGTGCATATGCAACTCAGAGTTACCTATCGTATTTCAAAAATAGCAAGTACTAAACGGGTTCTCGAGGAATGACATCTTTCAGGACAATAGTAATATTAATATGAATAGCAATAACGGGTCCCAAAATTGTACGCTTTTCAAGGGTACAAAATTTGTGGCTGCGCCCCTAATTATGGCCACACTGATCTTCTGACTTTGGCTGATTCTTTTCCACAGGCAAGGGTATCTCCAGCTATGCACGTGAGGTGGCTGGAGCAGGCCGGTCGCTGGCGATGTGCATGGAGGAAGCCAAGCAGTGCATCCCTGCAGCCAAGCACCAAGACACACCGGTGTACCTGGGAGCCACAGCAGGGATGCGACTGCTCATGTACGCAACTTTTCTTTTAGCTGCCATTTTGTTGCCAGAGGGCCTTAGTAAAGTCAGCAAAATAGATATGTGGACAGTCTCCCTGGAGCAAAGTGGTTGCGATGGGTTGAAGCCAGGCCCAATTTTTTTTACTTCAGGGGGACTGTGCCTGTATGTAATTTTCTCTAGGTTGCTCTGGATAGGAGGCCCAGCTAAATGACGTGTGATTTTGATGTAGTATTTGCATCATTTAACTGTTTTTATTTTGATCTAGTCATACAAAAACGCAGTTTGAATCAATTTCTACCTTTTCAAGAAGAGTTAAGGTTAAAACTGCTTTGTATAGGAAACAGGACCGTAACAGTGCAGTGAAGGTCATGGAGGCTGTGGAGCAGACCCTACAGGCCTCGCCCTTCAGCTACCAGGGGGCACGCATCATTTCTGGCCAGGAGGAAGGGGCCTTCGGTTGGATTACCGTCAACTACCTGGGCAAAAACTTCCAAAAGGTAAGCCACCATGTGCACAGTCATTTTATTTATTTTTTTTAATATGAAATAAATACAAGCAGAAGCAGCACACTGTCAGTCTGGTACTGATGATACTGTAGATGACCCATCCCATCCACTTTTTTTGAGTATTCCCTCCCCTCTGGACGCCGATATAGGATGCCACAAACAAAAACAAAGCATGCCATCATATCTTTTGTCCCAAGGAGCATTCACTTACTGAACAGTTAAACACAGGCACATAGTCACTTCAAATTTTTTATTTTAGGCACCTGATTGTCAGAGTTGTTCCATAAGCCTATGTTACGTTATTTTAGCCTGAGATTGCTCTGTCCTTTCAATGTCTTAATGTGGTTCTAATGTTTTTAGTGTGTTAATGTTTCTGGGTGCAAAACAAATTCCCTCTGGGGCAACAAATGTTATCCACCGCATGCCATTTATATTCCAACAATATACAGAGAAACTGACATTTTCGGTCACAAAGGAATGTTGATTTATTGTGATTAATCATGGTTAATCCACAGCTACCCTGTGATTAATCAGATTACACAATTTAATCGTTTGACAGCCCTAGTGTAATCAAATTTGGTGACATATTCAGATACAAATACATATACATACAGTAAATAGAAATAATAGAATTTTAAACAATTATAAGACTGGTCAAAACTTAAAAAAATGAGTCTGACTCAATAGATTCAGGGGCCTAGATTCTTATCAAGGGCCCAAAACAACAGTGCCTAAGTGAAAGTAACAGTTTGTATAGATGCTGTGGGGTGCTAAAACTATGCAGTTAATTTTGAAAGTTACAGGAAGGCAGTGTGGTTAGTGCAGGAGTAAGGGGTTTGAATTAGCTGTGGTTTTACAATTTACATTTATGTAAGACCAGTAAGAAGCTTTGCAATAATTCAGTCCTCTTGAATGTATGCATGAGCTTCTGTTTTTTTGTTTGGAAAACAGTGTAACATGACAATTTTTTTGGAATTAAATAAAAACATTTTTTGGTCACCTCATTAATTTATGTTTCACATAGTCTACGGAGTCTGTCAGGTGCAGGATCAGGAGAATGTGCTAACAAAATAAAGGTTTGTTTCCGCACTGATTTGAATGTTCTCAAAAGATTTTAAATGATGCACAAACAACATCTTGGCCTACTAAAATTAGTGTACAGACAGTACGTCTTTTTTTGTTTTCTTAAATCTGAAATTGCAAACCCGTTAAAATCTCTAGACACATGTTTATGCTGCTTTACTGTATTGTTCTTTTTTGTCTCTACATTTTTTTTTCCATTGTAACAGTAATGCTGTAGTTACTGTAAGTTATCAGCTGCAACACACACTCACACGCACGCACGCACCCACACACACATTAAGTATCATTTTATGTTTGCACAAGACATTAAAGGGAGTGGGTGGGCAGAATGTTAAGTGAGTATGTTGAGTGATCATATTTAGTAAGATGAGTATATCTTATTTCCAGGCTGCAGGAACAATGGGAGCTTTGGACCTGGGAGGTGCCTCCACCCAGATCACCTTTGTCTCCAAGGAGACAATACAGTCTCCTGACAATGCCATGGAGTTCCGGCTTTATGGGAACGACTATCAGGTGTACACCCACAGCTTCCTGTGCTATGGAAAGGATCAGGTCCTCAAACTGGCTTTGGAAAAAAAACTCAAGGTAAGACTTTTACAGTGGAGATGACTGAGTAAATCAGAAGTAGATTGATCATACAGTACATCAAAGTATTGAGTTTATTAGCTCATTTTGGGTACAGTTTATAACATCCAGGATCACACGATTTAATCATTTAATATTCTTCAGAAAATTGAATATCCCATTCCATTGAAAAATACATTTTAAATTATTGTTGCATATCTGATTTTAGCAGAGTTGTGAGTTCCTTTAGAAAGTAAAAACCAGCTGATCTACCTGTGTGATTTGTTTGCTCATGAGGACCAGCTAGTTCAGAGAATTTTTTGGGGGCTCTGTATCTCAACTCTTTCTTATATTTCCATTTTTCACCAAGTCAGCTGACACCTCCTTAGAGGACCCCTGCTTCCACACGGGCTACAGCGAAGATAAGCTGTTTCAGAAGGTCTTTGACAGTCCCTGTGTCCAGGCTGTCAGCACAGATGCTATGAACAAATCTTTCACGCACAAAGGCTCTGGGAACTTCATAGAGTGCCAAAACTCCATCAAGGATATCTTCAACTTCAGCCAGTGTAAAAACTCGCAGTGCTCTTTCAATGGAGTGTACCAGCCGCCTGTGGAAGGGACCTTTGGGGTGAGGAATATCTGCTGCCCCAATTTGTTCTAACTACAATTTCAGGGATCTTAGGGATATTCAGTTCATGGTCACTGAAACACACATGTAATGGGTTTTATGAATTGTACAGTATCCCATAAACATTGAAGACATGTATTTGGTCAGTTAATTCTCTGTTTACATTTACCATAAATACAGTTTCCTGGCCATTCCAGCAATTCAAAAAAGTATTCATCTTAATTTTCTTTCTTTCTTTCTTTCTTTCTTTCTTTCTTTCTTTCTTTCTTTCTTTCTTTCTTTCTTTTTTTTTCTTTTTTTTTCTTTGTGTAACACATAGGCCTTCTCTGCCTTCTACTTTGTGATGAACTTCCTAAACCTAACAGGCCAATCTCTGGCAGATACCAAGAAGGGAATGGAGCATTACTGCCAAACCCCATGGAACACTGTATGTTGTCTTCTCAAGCTCCCAGATACAGTGTACCATACATTCATAAATGAAGCACAGTGAAGAAATGCTCAATATTTCCTGGTCTTTTTAGATTGTTGAAAACCACCCCAAAGTGGACAAGAAGTATCTGGCTGAGTACTGCTTCTCTGGGACCTACATTTTGACTTTACTGGAAAATGGCTACAACTTCACGTCTGAGAACTGGAAAGATATCAACTTCATCGATAAGGTCTCCACGATTCTATAACTGTTTCCCTATATCAGCATTAGAAATCAGGTTTATTGTCAGGTATACAGTATAAGAGCACAGACAAAGAATTTGTTTCCTGTTGATGGTGTCTTTCCAGCTCAATAAACCCAAATAACAACAGTAGAAATACAATAAACAAAACTATACAATATCTATTTTACCAACAATACACAATATACATGTTATGAAAAAGACAGACAAGAATAGAGACAGTTTGAGTCCAGTAACCCCGTAAGCCTTGGAGAAGTGTCCTCTGGGCCTCCCATATGAACTGTTTAGTAATAATGATGTATGTGGTGGTAATGCTTAATTAGATAGAACAGTGCAGATAAGAGCTGCCATAGCATTTACTCAATTTCAGGATAAAATCTCAAACTTGGTTGCTATGAATGAGTCATACAGTTTTGTTGCAGCTTGCTGTTTATGTCAAACTGGATGTAAATTGCGGTTCTCTATAAAAAAAAAGTGCTCCTTTGAAAATGTAGCATGAAGCTTTTTGCATTGGTTTAACTATTTTTCTTGAGCTAGTTTTTCAAATATCATCAACAAACAGTATGTTAACTAGTGCAAGGTGAACCAACATGAAAAGATTACTTTAATATTTAAAAACAAAAAAGTTTTCACAGTGAACATTATGGCTCATTATGGCTGTTCAGTTTGCAGTTTTGATTGTGATGCATGGTAATGGGATACTGTATGCTGTCTCCTCACAGATTGAAGGCAGCAACGCAGGCTGGAGTCTGGGCTACATGCTGAACCTGACCAACATGATTCCTGCCGAGGCCCCCGACACTCCACTGATGCCTCACGGGGGCTTCGTCACCCTCATGCTCTTCCTCACTCTCTTCCTTCTCATCCTCCTCTTCCTCGGGTACACATTCCTCGGTCGGCCATCTTGTTTACCTCCAAAGGAGATCGTCTAGCAGGCCCATGTCACAGGTCAAACTCACAAGGACAAAAATGACCTGTGGAAGGGACTTTAATATGGCCACTATGGGAGGCGTTTGATGAAGGCAGCATCTCGTTGGATAAAGACCACACTTGTAAATGAAGCTCAACTTGGCCGCTTCATGGAAAGAAACTTCTTGGGCCAGCTTATAAGCACAGCAGACAGAAAGGTGAAAAGTATGTGTTATGAGTTTAATATTTCACTGTCTTGAAAACATTCCCTGCCCAAACCAAACAAACTCAGGTGACTGTTGGACGTGTTAAAAGAGATTGTTTTATTTTTAATGATAGCAGTTGGATTATAAATGGTGTTTTCAGGAAGTGCTATTCTTGTTTTTGTGTCTCACAAAATGTATGACCATGTTACCATGCTGAGCTTGCGTAAAACAATGACATTTACATTAGCAGACCTTAACATCATGACTGATTTGATCTACGGTTTCCTGATCTATTATCAAATTCAGTAATAAAGTCTGTCATCACAAGATAAATTTATATATTTTTGGAATGGACCAATTAAGTTATTAAGTCGTGTCATGGGATTAAAACATCCATATTTTATGTAGCTATTGACTAATTTTCTGATTACCAACAGTGGAATATGTCTGTGTGAACAAAATTCAAATAAGCTCTTACCTGTACTTGTCAAAGAAGTATACTAATGCTGATATTGTAAGAAGGTTGGGGTCATGCCACAATTCTTTACCCCCATCAGGTTATCATGATTCATGACTTGTCAAGGGCTATGATTTGGGTCAAGTGTCATTTTGACCATGGTGCCAATCAAAACCTTGTTGTCATCCCTAAGTATTTATTCCCAGAATAAGAATTTATGCACATTGCAAAGAATTTAAGAACATTGTTTTTTCGATTTGCCCAGGACTACAGCAGTGCACTGTATACCAGTAACAGTGTTTTTTTTTTGTTTTTTTTTTAATTGATTTCACTATCAGCGAAGAATGCACTGACTAACACTGAGATTTCTTGTTTTGTTTTCAGTTGATATGTTATCACTGACAGACTTGTGTTATGCTTAGCAACAAGGATGTGGTGTTGGGAAGAGAGTTTGCCTTTCCCTCTCCTTTCATTTCCTTCCACCACTAGAGGGCATTAGCATAAACCTTCTCTCTTTACCTCACAAGGACATGGTATGAAACTGCCTTTGAAGAGATGTGAGTTCTTGCCTGTGGAGCTCTCCCCTTGCCTGTGTGTGCAGTAGTGGAGTTCCTGTGTTTTTTCAAAGCTGAATCTTAATGTTGCTGATGTCTGTACGCATACTGTCTCTACACTCAACAATATTTACTCACAACAGTGAGCTAAAAGAAAATGATTAGGCTTCCATGCATACTGCCCTACAAAGGCAAAGTGCAGTAACTATGCAAGCATTGAAACTGAGGAAAAAGCCTTCAAAGTTTTAATATTGGCAAATCAAACACGTTATAGGCATAATAGTGTGATGCATTCATGTACTTTCTTAATAGGAAGACTGTAGAGATTAGTCACAAGACTGAGGAGGTGTTATAAAATCCATTTCCACTCTAAACTCAATTTTGACAAAATATGTAGTTACTGCATTTTGGCTTGGTAGGGCAGACTAGGTTTCCTTTTTGAAACATATAATGGCCAATTATTTCTTCAGTAATGTGAGTAATGTTAGTCTCTTCCCTTGCTTATGTATGTGGATGTTCTTGTACAAAACAGACTTGTCACCCGTTTGTAATATCCTATATTTGACCACCTTGCTATGTACAGAGTTGTATATTGGGGTCCACCATAAAGGGCCGCTCACTTTATAAAAATGTAGTCTCTTTTTTGTAGATTTATTATAATACCTGTGGATTTATATGTTAAGGTAATGATACATGGGTCGGCATTTTGAGCAGTGTTACCAGGCAACAACATGACAGGCTTGTGATTTTGTGATTGGATGGCCACATCAAGTTGCATGATGATGATTTATGTTGCCTGAGTGAAAATGTGTTGCTTAATATCAGTTGGAAATTGCAAAACCAACACATTTCAGTATCCTTGCCAGCGGTGCCTCGATAAAAAGTGTTCTCTACTGCCCTGCTGTCCTGTGTATCATCACTTTTAGTGACTAAACTAGGCATTCACTGTTATAAACATGACCATAAAAAAGTTGTGCCAATCAGGCACTGATCTAGTACATAGACTTCTCATTTATCCTTTATTTGTTACTGTAAACCAGCCACACATAAAAGATTCTGTACACTGATACACACATATGTGATTCCTTACAAAGGTTTACAACCACAGCTGGAATTCCATGGGAATATTAGATCTCTGCCATGCCACTTCAAATGAACCCATTATCTGAAATAACCTTTAACCTGGAAAGATAACCCTTAAGCTGGAATATTACACTGACATAAACAGGCTATAGTTGTGCTTTGAAAGCTGCAGGCAGTACTGAAGAGGGGCAGCCCATCAAAGATGTTAGTACTGTGGTTGTCATCACAGACAAATGTAGGCAAGGTTCAAACATTTGATTTTTTAGTTACATATGAGATTCTAAATATGTGTGTCATACTTACAATAGAAGCCAAAAACTTGAGCTAAAATATTGAAGAGTCTCTTTCTTTCCCCCATTTAGCTCAAGTGGACGAGAAGCATAACTGATCTTGAAGCTATTTACATGGCTGCACCACAGCTCTGCAGTGATTATACATATCTGCATTATATATGTAGGGTATGTAAGTGCCCTTGAAAACCATGTTGTGGCAGTGCCACAGCTGTTTTTTCTTGTCCTGTCTACTCATGTCAGAGACAACAAAAGAGGGTGTTCAAAGTAGATGGTTAAGTGACTTACCCAGATAAATTAATTCAGGATGAGTCACAAATCGCCTAAAAAGAGTCTAATTGCTTCATTGTCCTAGCAAAACAAAAACACATGGTTCTCCTTTTAGGACATTTACCACCTGCGCTGAGCTAACGTACCAGATAAGAGACTAATCCTACTTTCCGGAAAATTCCCCAGGTCTTCAAATTCAGCAAAAATGACCTTATATCGGATGACTGGAAACTGCCAGGCTCAGTGAGAAGTCAGTTCCATGGTACTTGCTTGTTTGGAGGAGCAGTTCTTCAACACGTGTGTGGTCTCTGTGCACGTCTCGCTGGCGCCCCCTGGGGCCTGGTGGTAGTGGTGCAGTGCGGAGCGGAGCTGCAGCAGACTCTGGTCCCAGTCCTCAGGCAGCAGCAGCAGCAGGAAGCCCAGGCCAATCACAGACAGAGCGACCACGCGAACGGTGTTCAGCTGCACCTCACTCGCACAGCGATCTATAACTGAGATACCGTAAGAGGCTCAGTTAGAGACAGAGCAGAGAGGAGAGTAATACCTCAGAAGAAAAAGTGATATGTAACAGTGTGGGTGTTAATATATGATAATATATTTTTTGCTATTTTCTAACTTTCACACCAGCACCAGTACTCCAGTAGTAAGCAATGCTCATAACACAACAAGTTGTTTCATGAGAAGTGACTCACTAAATAAACACCACTACAATTTTCAATACATGAACTCATGAACATTAGGAAACAATTTGCCAGAATTCATGGCTAAGCAAATGTCCTTCTATTGTGTTTTCCTTAATTAGGGAGTCAATATACTCGTAATTTCAGAAGAAGAAAGCAAACAGCAAAAACCAGACAATAAAAAAATGTGTTACTGAAATAAACTCACCAGCATTTAGTGGCACACTCAGCACCACCCCCAGAGAGATCAGAGTCGGGAGTGTTATTAAAACCCCAAAGTTCATCAGGAAGTTAAAGACTTAAAAACAAGACAAACAGAGGAAAGAGGCAATTAGGTTTCAATGCCAATGAGTTTTTTTTCTGTCTTTCTAAAACAACTTGGATAATAACTCAAGGGATTGTGCCAAAAGCTACCCTGCAGTAGGAACAGAGAAGTCAAGGACACCCTGTGGAATGGGTACAACTGTTTTTCAGGTAAAGTGTCACAATTTGGATAACAGCTTTCTTTGGCCAACCATTACATACATAGACATGTCAGAATTCAACCACCTGATCCTTGTACTTCATTGTGACTGGGAAGATTCTCATTCATCCAGGTCATGGTAGTCAAAGGAGCTAAGTTGTAAGCAACTGGACTTCTTTTTAGAGCTTGAAGGTGTTTCACCTTTCATCCAACAGGCTTCTTCAGTTCTGGCCTGATGGGGTCTTCAAGCTCTAAAAAGAAGTCCAGTTGCCTACAACTTAGCTTCTTTGAATTGTACTGCATTGCACATAATTTTCATAACATTCCATAATTCCACAATATAACATTTACATGAAATCACATTTTACTTCAGACAGATTATCAATTTCTGGATTATGAAGTCATCTACTTATTACTAAATATTTTTTCTGCTTATTACATAAAAACATCTATAGTATAAGTATAATATTCAATATAAAATGACTGTCCTTCATTAGACTATAAATGTTTTTTTAAAACTCTCCAGCAGCTAGGCCCTTAGCTGTATGAAAAAATACAGTACTTCGACACATGCTACTTAGCCTTAACATGCTACTTAGCCTTAACATGCCAAAATATTCACAGTTATTGGAATATTGTGTAATGTAGTTAATACTTATACTGTTTATTTTCTTGTTTAATCAGCAGCTTTAGCATGACCATGACCAAATCTAACATTTTACTGCAGATGCATGCCTACTCAGTCTGTCCAGGGTTCTTGTGGCCTCCAAGATGCATTGCTCATTTTGGCAGATGTGAAGGACAAATGATTTCTCTCTGTTAAACCTTCAAAAGATCACATTCTGCCTATGTCCACTGCAGGGTATCTTTGAAGGAGGGATGTACAGAAACCGAAATTTTGATGGGGTTCAGATTTTGCCAAATCTTACTAAACCTTCTATCGACTGAAGCAAATCCTCGGCACTTCAACATAATGTTGCAAGCAATCATGGGATGGTGTTCTGCAGTAAGCTATTGTGAAAAAGGAAGTAGTAACAATCATTTCAGATTAAAAGACAGCAGCAATTTAGGTACAATTTGTGAAGCTGAATTGTCTTGTGGTGGCAAGTACCCTAAACAATACATCAAGTACAAAAGATAGAGAAGAGTGGTATAAAGAAAACCACTGTTAGCAATGGCACAGACAGCAGCCAAACCGCCGCAGGCACAGGTACAGTGAAGCAAGGACAGTCACAAATAAAGTGCAGAACAACCAATAACAACTTTACTACCCCAAAGCAAGTGCCCTTCAGACAACCCATAAGCCGAGGCGATCCTTGCAACAATTGGACAAATTTCAAGAAACAGATTCTGTATTTTGCCAAATCATAACAAAATTAGAAGTTGGCACATCCCTAATGAAAAGTAGTGTGTCTCTTTCCCTGGAGCCCTCACCCAGAAGAAGGGCCGCGACCCCACAGAGGCAGCCCCAGGGCACGTCCTCAAAAGAGTCCAGCTCCTCAGCACCGCTCAGCAGCAGCAGCAGGGGAACCACGCCCACAAACACCAGGTTGGCTCCGCCCAGGATGCTCAGGTACAAGGCCGCTTCACCCAGCTTGGCACTCCCCAAAAAGAGTCTGAACAAGACCTATGCGAAGACAAGTGGAGGAGGGAAAGAGAGAGACTGAAGAAAGGGTGCAGACAGGACAATAGTACTTCTTACAAGAGTCTTACCCTTGTTTCTTATTCATTTTTGATCTGTATATACTGTATGTGTGCGGTCTGAAAGTGATTTGCAAACCATAATAAAAATGAGTCTGAAGTCGCAAATTCTAATTTCAGGGTGCAGGGGAATTTTAAAAGAAATAACAGTTTTAATTTAATGTTCGTTTTCCCATTTTTTAATAGTCAAGATAACTATGTAAAGGTTAAAAATAGGTTATCTAAAGTTCAATTGCACCATTGAAATATGACCAAAATGTTTTGCATTTAAAAAAAGATGGTGATATGCCATATTTGATAAGAAATAAGCAAAAAAAGAAATCATCTGTAAAAATCGAGTGTATTGTCTTGTTCTTTTTTTACTGGTACCAAAATCTAAATTTTGGGCCACTGTGACTCATTTAGCCAAATAATGATCCTCATGTTCACCTTATACAAGGCAGCCATTGAAGCAGAGGCCACCACCAGTGAGATGCCAAACACAGAGTAGCCATGGAAACCATCCGCATAGGTCATCATTACTATCCCAGCAATGGATAGAATGGCAGCAACAATCTGTGGGTACACAGACACAAGGGCAGATCCAAATTAAAAGTGAAATAAACACCATCATGCATATTTTCAACTATCCTGTTTTGCCACGTGTCTACCATATTACAAAACCCATCTTCCGCCCCCATCTCATTTCTCTCAGAAATGATTAACTACCATCACTGAAATATACCAGATTTAGCTACTCAAAATGTTGGCAGGTATGCTTTTATGTCAACTAAGAATAATAGGAGAACATTTTTAGGATGCATGAGCCCGTTCTCACCCGAACACCCAGGAAGCGCTGGCGTAGCACCACCCAGGACAGCAGGAAGGCGAAGGCTCTAGAGCAGCAGAAGAGGGCAGAGGCATCGGTGGGTGGGATCAGCCGCAGCCCCTGAAGGTACAGGTAGCAGGTGAGGGTCCAGAGCAGGCCAAAGGGCACCACGCGGCCCATCACACCTCGCCTGGTCAGCCCCTCCTCACCCAGGAAACGGCAGCATTCCCTGGACAGTAGGGGCAGACATAATTTCTGTTATGTTGCTGTGGCAAAACATTGGGTGCACAATGACACAATTTGTGCCTTTAATTTGACAGGACAGTACAAAAAGTGACAGGAAATTAGTGAAAGACAGAGAGCGTAGGATTAAAAATGACATAGGGCCAGTCTCAAACCCCATATTCCAGGTTTATGGTATGGACTCTGCTTCCTGCTGCATGATTTCTACAGTGATGAGCAACCTGAATTCAGAATCTAGGACCACACATTCCAAATCAACTGGTTTTACCTGTGCACTTAATACAGGTCAATAACAAGATGTTATTTCACAAATTTTCATCTCTACGTGGATGAAGAGTTGTGCTAATTAGACCAATAACAGCTTATTATTGCCTGCCCTGCCCCTGAGTCAAACACATCTGAGAAAACAAAATACACAGACACAGACAGACAGACAGACAGACAGACAGACAGACAGACAGACACACACACACACACACACACACACACACACACACACACACACACACACACACACACACACACACACACACACACACACACACACTCTATGTATCTCTCTCTATCTCTCTCTTTTTCTCTCTAAGTATCTCTCTCTCTCTCTCTCTTGTATCTCGTACCCAGTAAATCCCCAGAATCCCTGAAGTGCTTTATTATCTATGCAAGTAGTCAATACAAGACTTTCTCAGACACTCAGTTTCCAGCTTTCACCGAGGCAATATTGAAATCAAATAAGGTTTCTGTATTGCCTAATCATGAATAAATAGAAATGAATTATTTAAGAGTCAGTTTCATGTTTTATTATTTCTTATTACAGTACAGAAAATCAGAAGGAATGAAATGTTATACGCTGACTCTGATAGATTCATTAAATGTGATTCATGATTCATGAGCCGTGATCCATGGCCTTCTATGCTGCATGCAAGAAAAGGCTTTACTCCAATCTAAAGAGAAATACTCCCCTGTAAGATCAGGTTGAGTTCAACAACATCAAAAGTATTCCAGTGCTCTAAAACACCAGCTTCAGAAAAAAACATCTGCCGACAGAAGAATTCTTATAGAATCATTTTCTGAACTACATGTAACTGATCCTAATGAGCACACAAATAATCAGACAGGTAGATCAGCTAATAAATGAAATGACCTGTGTTAAGTGCACAAGCAGAAGGAATACATAACAGGGTTTGTACTTTCTAAGGCTAAAATGGACACCTATGCACATGGGTAAGGTGCCACCTAGAGAGGAGCATCCGTTACTTGTTCTCTCTTGTTGTCCCTCAGTGGAGGAAGAGGCTACCAATTGGTACGAGAGTAGGGTCATCCCTTTCTACCTTCAAGAAGCACCTGGACACTGTTCTTTACCAAGAGCACTTCCCATCCTAACAACACTGACCTCCACTTATCAGCACTGTATTCTGTACTTTATTATGCTCTTGCTTATTCTGATCTCCTCTGCATGTCTGTAGCTTGATTTGTGTCCTTGATTGTAAGTCGCTTTGGATAAACCGTGCACCTTTCATTTATTGCACATTTCACTTTTCACCTTTACCAGTGTGGTTCAAAGTTGCGTTGTCATCAAACACTCAGGCAGAGTCAGTTGATGGTTAAGAAGTTTTCAGAGAGCTTTATTACGGACCCGGAGACTCACGTCGTGTAGCGAACAGGCGTAGTCTGAAGTTACACACAAAGGCATTCATTCTTATACCTTCAGAAACCCATAAGGCCCATTACACGTGGCATACGTGGCATAATTAATCAATACACGTGAATATGGTTATACAACATGTAAGAGACAGCCCAGGCGGCCAACATCTGTGTCGATTCCCCCCCTAGGTCGACCTGACCCTATAGCAGAGATTCAGAGGCGCCTTGTCGGCGTCCTTCAGAGACATCCCCTATCTCATAAGAAGATGGCACCAGGCAACTGGCAAGAACAGACGCAGATGTCCCCGCTCATCATCACTCCCCCCTAAGTGCTTACGCACATTCCAGAAAGGAACATTAAATCAACAAGGCCGCAAGTTGACCTAAACAAAGATATACCAGAAACAGTTACACACTTCTATATGTCATACAACACAGGACACATGTCTATGTGTCTTACAACACAGAACACATGTAGTTTCATTATACCCATCATTATAGTCATTAGTATGATTGCAATGGTATGGATTACACATGGAATATAAAGGAGATACATTTTTTTCCCACACCAGCTTCCCAGAAAAGCTTCCTCAGACTTCCTTCTTGTTGAAAGTGTATATGTCTACCTGTATGCCTTATGCCTATTTATTGTTGATGTCTATATACACTTCATGTCCATGAGTATAGGTGTGTGCGTGTGTGTGTGTGTGTATGTGTGTGCGTGTGTGCGGTGTGTTTTCGTTTAAATTACACATGTGGTGTCTGGTAAATCACAATTTCAATCCTCTTTGTAATGCTTTGTTACAGAGTGAATTGACAATAAAGTACACTTTGACTTTGACGATAAAGTGTAATGTAATGTTACCTGAACCTCTGCCTGGGGCTCTGCCTCTCGGTGCTCCAGCACAGGTGGCCCAGGTAGTAGAGGGGGAAGAGGATGCAGTTCCAGGAGGTGGAGAACCAGGTGATGGTCAGGGGGGCGTTCAGACGCCTCAGGGTCTCCTTGGCCAGCTGGGTGGAGCCGCACCATGACCAGCACACGCACATCGTCACGGCGACACCCCACAGGGCCTGTTGCAGGTGCACCACGATGAGCCGCAGGTAGCATCGCACCCTCCTGCCCCTGCTGGCCCTCGACACGTCCGCCTGGGACCCGCTGCTCGTCATGGAGAACTCGTCCGGCTTGGACAGGGGGGCTCTGTCGCTGGAGGCCTCTTCACCTGCACAAGGAAAGAAAGGACAAGGCAGTTGTATTTCCATAGCATATTTTATACAAAAGCAGTTTTTGTGCTTTACTGAGACATGTAACAAAGTGTTGAGTAGTAAGCAAAAGAGCAAATTAGCAAAACAGCAGAAAAGCGTTTAAATGGAGCATTTCAATAATCTGGAGATATTTAGTCAGATAAAAAACACTACCTAGAACCAGAAACCATTTGTAGTACAAAAGACAATACATACTGTACATGCGTAGAAAAATAAGAAAAAAGAGATGGGAGATGGGTGCGCCTTTAATACAGGTGATTATTAAGAGGTTATTTTACCAGCTGCCACCACTACCTGGCTGAAGAGTTGTGCTAATTAGAATCAGCTAATTTAGGGGAAGAATAGAGTAAATACTGAATTGTAGCTATAGTATTATATGCATACTCAGCTCAAAAGCAAGAGGTGGATTATTTGCATTGTCATTTTTATGAAGTTAGCATTCTGCAGTGCACTGTGTATATGTACAGTTAAATGTGTAGACACCACAAAGTTGGTGCAGTGAACAGTGCAATATCTGTTCTGGTGCTGCTTCATTTTTGACAGATTTTTGAATCATACAGATTTGTCCTTAACCTCGAGACTCTTCACGCTTAGTGCTATATGCATCTGAGACAGAAGGCAACAAAAATCCATAACATAAGGACTGAGAAGATCAGGTTTGTCTCCTTTTGTTTATGATGCTGTAGATAAAGAGGACTGATCGGCCTCACTGAAAACATGAAATATTTATTCTTAAGAAATTAGCCTAGTGCTGAAACAGAAAGTTAACATGGTTTCCACAAACACACAAGCCCACACAGTGTCTAAATACATAAAGAAAGTGATGTGACTATTATCTTTGGAGAGAGTGGATGAATACATTTGTCCACCATAACACTGAAACTGAGGAGGGGGGAGGGAGATTGTGTGTGTGTGTGTGTGTGTGTGTGTGTGTGTGTGTGTGTGTGTGTGTGTGTGTGTGTGTGTGTGTGTGTGTGTGTGTGTGTGTGTGTGTGTGTTTGTGTGTGTGAGGGAGAGCGAGAGAGACAAAAGAGAGAGAGACTTTTGGATGACAAGGAGACAGACAGACTGTCCCCGCGTGGAGGCCAAACAATGTTTGTTATCCCAGGAAGGCTAGGAGCAGGCAGTGAGTGATAGAGAGGCTGAGCCCAGCATTGCTGAAGCTGCCCCTGGCGTTGATCAAGCGAGAAGGGAGGGCACTAGCGAAAATCCTAACACAGCCTCTGACACAGAGCCTGCCAAAG
Organism: Coilia nasus; assembly: GCA_027475355.1. Classification (NCBI taxonomy): domain Eukaryota; kingdom Metazoa; phylum Chordata; class Actinopteri; order Clupeiformes; family Engraulidae; genus Coilia; species Coilia nasus. Next base: position 4,379,554 of record CM050199.1, read on the forward strand.
CTGAGCCAAGCAGTGCAGATATGAACACTAGGATGAATACGCCACTTCTTAGGGTAAGAATTTATAGGAAGTATATAGAAGTGTATACTGTTTTTGTAGTTGTTATAGTCATTAAAGGAATACAGAGTTATTGCTAAAAATAAATATCCCCATATATACCTCACTGCAGTGAATCGCATCAAAACATCTCCCTTTGTGAAGAAACAATAGAGGCGTGTATAAGTCTACCGAGACATGGAACTGTGAGTTTTCAGAAGATATTAAAAGAGATTTAGGCCAAGCCTGAAATGTTCAGTCAATCACTACACTAGGGCACTAAGGTATGACTTACATTCTTACGTTCTCTACACAGTACACTTCCTAGTATAGTAAACATTTGGGATTTGGACCTAGTTTTCTATCCAACTGAATAACGAAACTTTACTTGCTCACACACAAAATTAGGTCTGTGTACAGTATAAGCTTGCCTTGCACAATACGCTCACTCATAAATGAGGTTTTCTTTGCTCCACAGCATCTCCACAGTGGAGTAGGGCATCAGTCTACCCCTACTCCTGACTCAGCATAAATGTTTTTTTTGGCTCGCATTCTGAATTTAATCAACGGTGCATGCTGCCTCCTCACAGGCTACACCTTCTCAGCTACTGCGAGGAGCATAACCTTAAAATGCAAGCACGCTTTTTACAGAACTCAATCCCAGACAATGATGCCAAAAACATGAACAATCAAGTCACAACAAAGCTTAGCCATTCAAAAAATGAAAAGTGTTCTTACTGTCAGTCTCTCTTTTTCTGCTTTTAACTAAACTGACTTTGTCCTTGAGGTAATGGATGGCTTTGGCGGCTAACTGTGCGCCCACATGCAAAGCAAAAAGTGATGTTGTGGGGAACGTGGCAGCTAGGCGTAGATCGATGTGTGTGCAGGTGGATAGCAGCAGTGCTGGCCGAAGCATCCATCACCATCAGGCTGGTGAAATACACCAACGTCTGATGTAATAAATTGCTGGCAAAGCAATAACTGATAACTGTGCTCTTGTCACAGACCCTGGATGACGTCTAATCTAGTCTAAGTCTAATCTTAAAATACCCAATAACCTCATGTAGGAAAAAACATGCTCAGTAGACTACTGCATTTAACCCTTCGATAAGGGATAGGCTGTATTTTAAATAGTAAAACTTTTTCATTTTTACCAGTGCAGCCATAGTAGCCGGTAATTTTAAGAATCCGCTCTTCAATTGACGTATTGCTGATATCCTCCACAGAGCGGGATGACTTCAACTCCTCTTTGCTGTCGTCGTCGGCAACGAGGGACGTCAGCTGCTGTAGTTGGGGGCTTATATCCGACAGGCGCCTTGGGCTCTTCTCCAGCGTTCCTCGTGTGCCTCTGGAAAAGCTGAAATTATATCGAGTTTTTTTTTTACACAAAAAATAAATAAATAAAACTTGAAATAAAATAAAATGTTATAGAGAGTTTCACCAAAAATATTCGGACTCTTCTAATACTGCAGCATTTTTTGTATGTTGGAGTTTTAATTTTTTTTACGCATAATCAGATAAGGGAATATGAGGAGGTCATGAGTTTTACCTATCACCACCAAAGCAGGTTTAAATATATAAAGTAGCCCATTTATGTGGAAGTGTATTCAGTTTCTATCTTTGATATTGAACACTTTGTAAGCAATGACAGTGAAATGTCATCTACATTTTGAAGTACCCTCAGTCAGGCCTACACACCCAGGAACAGACTGCTAATATGAGACTGGTCTGGAGGCTCCAGTGTCTAAGAAACATCTAACAGTGAACTTGGTCACAGTGAGAAGATGGAGGACAATGGCCTGTGTTAAGACACAATGTAGTGACTGAAAAAAGGGTTGGGACAGGTGATCTACCGGATGCTGCAGTAAGGGAGGGGAGGGGGTGGGTGGACAGGTGGGTGAGAAGATGCTGCAGTAACAACAACAGGCCAAGAACCCCTGCCACCTGGCTGTGTCAGCAGCCACATGGGGGTGGGGAGGGAGGTAGCAGCACTGCTGGAACAGCTGTGGAAAACCACATAGTGGACCTGCTTCCAAGAACTTTACAGCACAGTGAAACAACCTTTAGTTAAAAGCAAGAACAATTCAGTGTGATTTCTTCATCCATTCATGTTGTGTGTATGACAACAAATCCTATAGCCCTCTTAAGTGGTTAGGCATCAATTGTGGACATACTTTAAAAAATACACTACTTGAGCTATGAGGTGTGAGACAAGGTTTTATGTATATTGAGTGCATTTTCTTTCATCAGCATAACTGATCACTGTAGAATGACCCTCATATGATAAATAATGTTTACAATTTTTAAACAATGTGTTTAGTCACTTTTTTGCCTGCAGTTACTGCCACAAAATTGCACCCTTCTGAAAATATCCAAATTATGTAATGGACTACACAGAGCCAACAAAAAAGCATCCTTTGTAAACAATTTTTAAGGACGGTAGGTTCTCAAAAGTTACTTTTAGCTAGCCTAAATACACTAACAAGCACCTGGGTTTTTAAAGAATATTTTTTACAGCAAATATTTTTCACTAGTTCAAAATGTAACCCAAACATAAACTCATGTGAAGACTGCCTTTGCGGCTGGCTATGTAGAGCTAGCCAGGTGAGGGTACTGACACACAGGTAGCAGAAGGACGGAAGGCAGAAAGGAGAGCTTACCTCTTGGTGCGGTTGCAGTGCGGAGAGCAGGTGGCCTGGGCTGACTGCTCGGCTCGCTGCATTGCGCCGGTGCATCATGTGTGAGGCTGCCGTCCTTTGCAGTGTGTGTGGCAGCAGTGCTGTCCAGCTCCAGCTTCTAAAAAGATGACTAGGAAGGGGGGTGGGTGGAACGGTGAAGTAGGATTGTGTGTGTGTGTGTGCACATTGAGTGGGGAGGGAGGGGCCTGGGCTGGGAGTTGGCATGGATCGATGGGGAAGAACCTCCGCCACTTTACCGTGCCTGCCTGGCTCCCCTCTCTGTGCAAGCAGACCTGGGGTTGCTTAGTCAGGCAAAAAATACAGATAGAGCTTATCAATAAGCCAGCCCCACGCTCAGCAATGGAGAATGCTGTGAGGGAGAGAGAGAAACAGAGGCGATCAGGTTTACTCTGATACACACATACACAGACCCAAGCAAGCCTCAGAGGATGAGGGACAGACTTGCAGAGATCGCGTGGGGCCCTGGAGACAGAAAGTCCGACTGGCCCAGAGCGTGGCGGGAGACTGGGGGGGGGATTAATGATCAGGTCGCTGATGCCGTCTAGATGAGCTCACAGATGAGCAGAATGAAGGATATATGAAAGTCACAGATAAAGCAGCAGCACTGGAAATTGAGGTTTAGATTGGTTTTCATTTACTTTTACTGAGTAGCTTCTGAGTACCCTGTTTCTAATTCTTAAAACCGACAGTTCTGTGTTCCTTATACACACAAACAAATAAACAAACTTGTACTGCTATTTGTAAAGGACACTGTGACGGTGAAACAGTCCTTCTTTGCAAAGCCGTCTCTACAGCATTGTCGTCTTAAAGAACGTTCATTTTCAGTAACAACAGGCCTATCTCACATAAAATTGGCGAACGTTCGATTTAAGCGAAGTGAGAGTATTGTTACTTCCGGTCAGCCATCTTGCCAGTTACTGAAGCATGGCTCAACTCAGAACAAATGCGTGGTGTTGTTGTGTACCTCAGTGTACCAACAGCAAGCAAAAACAGTCTTGCTTGACATTTCTTGCATTTCCCCGTGACGATGAACGCAAGAGGACATGGACTCGGGCAGTTAGGAGAGACGAAGGTCCACTTTTTAATGTGGACGGAGCGCGTATTTGCAGCATTCACTTTTGCAGCAGCGACTTGGTGACAACAGCAAGCGGCCTTACGAAGATAAAGAAAGATGCAATGCCGTTTATTTTTTCCTTGGTCAGTGACAAACCTTTAGCTAGGAAATCGGTTTATGAGAGGTCGACGTAAAGATTGGGGTTTGATGTTCGTGGTCGTCGAGGTTGATCTTGGGGCCGAGAAGACGCCGACATTGCTAATGTTAGCGTTAGCTTGGACCACGACTACGTGCGGCCAACCCCAGGTAAGTTTCTTACTTGCTCGAGTAGTAGACGAGAAACTGTGTATATGTCAAAATAAGCTAAGTGTATATGTGTCTATAGGTTTTGTTCAGATGTGTTATTTCCGTGTCTTGTTAAACACAAGTAAGCTTTAGAGTTACCAGATGCACATGAGGCTGGATGAGCTAGCTTATTAGCAGCGAACTTAATGGTTTACATGGGTACAAGCAGAATGATGAGAAAGAAGTTAGCAAACGCTAAAGAACTAACTTGCAAACATTTCTATGCTTACAAAATGGAGACAGTGCAAGAAAGTGTTTTGATGTAATGGTAAATTTGTAATATAAACGACATTTTGATTAGTCAGTTTCTCATTTCTTATCAAAGAAAAATAGCGCAACACGATACTTAACCCTATGGACCAAATGCGTCCAAATTTACACCCATTATTCTCTGCTAAATTACTGCGGAACAGTACATTGTAGAGAGATGGCACTTATACCAAACAAAACAGCAGAACCCGGGCTTTACAACGTGACCTCCCGCTTATTTTTGAGATCAGTATCGGCGAGATATTAATATTTAAAAATTCGCCAACATCTCTCATATTAGCGCTTTGCACAGGCATTACTCTCGTTGACATTACCTGCGAACCGGTGATCGGATAGATGAGGCACGCACATCAGAAGAAAGTATAGAATCTCAGCTTTCCAACGACACCAAGCACATAGTATCACGTCAACTTATCACGTTAAAACAATGGATCAAATATTTGCCAAGCAATGATTAGACAAATTTGAAAATGAAGGGCAGGGAATTTAATATCCACGTTCCTAGATGTCGAGATAACAGTTTCTCTCCAAACGTTTCCTCGTGTTCAATTCAGTCTAGTACATGAAAGTGTAGTCTAGTACAGGTTGTATGGAAAAAAATAAACATTCAGCCCGTTTTTTGTCAAAATGCAAACGAGTAGATGGCAAACACACAAGCACACAAATATAGTGAGACGATCGGACCAGCCAACAAATTCACAGTGAAGTAGATAAGAATAGTAGAATAGGGTCTGAATGTGCAGCAGTATATACAAATAAGAATATAAAACAAATATATGCAAGCCTAAAGAGACATTTACAGTAACCATTTATAGATAAAGAAGATGCAGGGTACACACAGCAGCAAAAGTGGTGTGAACAGCAGTCATATTGCACAAAGTCCAATGTATTGCACGACAGTAGTTGTACTGCATATGACAGAGTATTGCTAAGATGCAGTGGAGGTGGTAAATTAATTTGTTTGCTTCTAATCGCACAAAATTTTCTTCTGTGTTTACATCAGGTGCATTGGATGTAGCCTTGGCAAGGGAACAAGAACTAGAGACCCAAGTAAGAAGACTTATGCTCATGCAGGAGTTCCAGCTATCTAGATATTGTGCCACAGATGGTGATTTCCGTTACTGTATGAGGTTCCCGTCAGCATGCATCTTCAGAAAATTCTGGCAGGCTATTGAACCTTCAGCACGCGTGTTGGTATACTGGAGTAAAGCACAGAGGATGGGCTTAGAGGCAACCGCTGAGACGGGACCCCTAGATTAAACTACTGCACTTAACACGGGCACTGGATTTAGCTCACCACTTGCCCCTTTAAGAGCAAGTAACAAGTAAGAAATTCATTAGGTGCACATTGCTGGGTACAGTGTTTTGAATATCTTTTGATTAATAAGTCTGACATGTTTGAAATTATTTTGTTGTTCATATAGTGTAGTTTCTGCAACCCCCCGATTCCAAGACGAACTCCACAACCATTAGGCCACAGCTGACCCAACAGAAACCTACTGCGAGGTAAGTAGTTGTTTTTTTTTAATGTGCTTTTAAAAAGTTTTGTTAAACGTAACACACTGAACAATACACATAGTACACAAGAACATGCAAGTACACAAGAGCTAGATAAACAAGGACACACACGCACACACTACTACTTTTTAAAATATTGATCTATAAATATGTTAAAATAGAAGACATCTAATTGTTGTTTCATTGCAGTGATGAAGGGATCATCACGCCAGATCCTCTCAACGGTGAGGTCACCAGCTGTGTTGGCGACAGTCACACCACCTGAGGCCAGTCACCACCCTGGACCTGTGTCCTGTATTTGTGGCCCCGTTTTAGCTGTGGCTTCCCACCCACAACCTTAATGTGTGTGGCCTCAAAGGTGGTCTGCGCATTGGGGCATTTCACCTCAATGAGGCCAAAGAGTGGGATTTCTGTGGGGTCCACCACTCTTCCATCTGGGCTGTCCCCCAGATGATGTGCATCTGGGTGGACCACAAAACCAGAGGCATATACATTCACCTGAGCGACCTCAGCACCTCCAGCTCCAGCCCCCTCCTCATAGCAGCGGTCTGGCGGGTACCCTTTAGAATGCGTGTAGCCAGCCGCTGCATAGACTCCTCACCGCGGGCATGCAAGACCTCGTGAAAGCGACTTACTGTTGTTAGGTTGGGTTGGAGTGCTCATCGTATTGTAATCTGTTTGTGTGTGTGTGTTTATTTTTGTTTATTAAATAAGACCATTTCAAATATTTCCATTGTTAATTCAAGCGCATGAAGCTCAATCATATTTTGTTTCATTGACAATAAATTAGCACATTTTGGGTTTTGAGGGATACTAGAAGCGCTCTACCTCCTCTTCTTTTAATATATTAGCACAGTTCTGATCCACCAACCTTTATAGGGCAAGGGTTGACTTCACTCCAGAGCTGCCAGACTGTTTTGTTTTTTTAATGACCAGCTGGTCAATCACTTCTGGTACGATCTCCTTGAAAGTGGGTAGTAAGTTGTAAAATGCACAAAGAATGTTTTTGCTTAACTTTTCTTGCCAATTAAAAGTTTGCTATTCCAGTAGAAATGTTTACCTGCGTGCGTGGTTTGTGCCATGCTTAGGGCAGGCTGGTAGAAGCCAAGGGGAGAGGAACTGAAGCAATGCCCATGGTGCTGTAATGCGCTGTCTGATAGAGGAGTGCAATAACGTGATTGCACATTCCTCTACCAGCAGCGCATGAACACCCGTACCCACGTCATCTACAGTATTTAATGCCAAGAGACCTAGTCGGGAAAACCCACCCTGCAGCTTTACTTTTGGGTAACAACACAAGAGCGCTGAGACAGATTATATTCAGAAAGGTAAGCAAATTGGTTGTGATATACAGTGTCGTAAATGTAATCAGTCGATAGACACATGCCTGGGTTAGCAATGTTCCCTCAGTCCATTCTCTTCTACTGTCTATGCCTATTCCTCCACTACACCTGTTAAACATAAACCACTATGGGAAGCTCAACAGATGGAGCAGCTGGTTGGCTTTTGTGGGGATATGTGACTACAGACAGCTCAGGACAGATGGCCAACTGGACAGTCCATTTCCTTCTTAAGATGTATATCACTGTTGGCAAATGACTAAATATTCATACAGTTATTTATATCATACAGCTGTATAGTCAAATATTTGTTACAGACCAAAAACCTTGGATATGTCTTCACTGATCACCCCACAAGTAAGCCATAAAGAAATAAAATAGTTTCAACAAGTGATTACTTTCTTATTAATATGCAAAATCTGACCTCAAACAGAAAGTGTTCAATATTTAGTTTATTTGGCAAATGGAATTTCTGGGCTAATGTCACAGTCATGGATGGATTTTGGTTGCATTCATTTAGCGTAAAAAATGTAGATTGACATTTTAAAAGGAAAAAAAAACATTGCATCTTCCTCAGAAGATTTGATAAATATGTAATTTATACATTTACAATACATGCAAGAAAATAACATATGTATATTCCTTCCTCTAAATAACAGGATATTTTACTTGACAATTCTGGATCTTTTTGAGTCATAAAGCTGTGATGACATCCACTGCGTGAACTCAAGTATGATTTCAGGCTAACCATGTACATTTTATGCTAATGACACAGTTTAGACAATTTCAGAATACAAAGCACAGTCTATAATGGAAAAAAAAGTTTTGCATTGTTGTTGCAGTCCTTACAGTCATTTAATACAGGTCCCTTTATACGTTTTCCTAAACATTCATCACAGAATGTTGTTAAAGTAACCGAGTACCTTTATGCTACAGCAACAATGCTATACAGTGAACTATGTCATTATTATGCTGGCAGAGCATCGCCTTCTGGACATTTGGTGGAACAGCAGAGTTTTGTTTTATAAATGCTTGGTTACACTGATTACTGGCTCCTTTTTTAATGTGTGATTTATGTGTCAGTGTATTTTGGGTGTGGTACCCCCTTCAATTTTTTTTTGTTTTTTCATGAGTAACTTGTTTTATTTTTTGTTAAAAAGTCTGTTATAGTCACATGGCAAGGTAGTAAGACACTGTCAACAGTAAGTACACTTCACTGTTTGCAAAGCAGCTGTTTTCTGCTCTTAGGACATACCACAGTCAACGGGCAACATTTAAAGTCTATAGCAGCATATTGCTGTACCCTACGCTATTAGGAACCAGCCCATTTATGTTACACTGTAACAATTTTTTCAAGGCTACAAAAACTTCCCAACACCACTAATATAGCACTAATCCAAATATGCAGCATTTACATGGCACAACAGTAACATTTAAAATAAAAAAGCACTAAGGTTATGATTATTTATAGAAAAATAAAATACTGTTCACCAATGACAAGCACTATCACATAAAGCCCATGATATACCATTAAGTCAGACTATACATCTTAAAAATAGATACATTAAAAAAAACTAATTTCAACGGTCAGTAGTGAGGAGTGATCTGATGAAAGAGGTAACAGTTCTCATCTAATCACGATGTTGTCATTTGGGGTAACGGGGGGGAACTGGGCCACGGTGGACCCATCTAGGAAGAGATCTCCCCTTTCCTCTGGGACTGGGGCAGTCTGTTCACACACAGTGCTGAAGGACAGGTCGTCGTGGTCCACAATGTTCAGCTGGTCCTCCGCTTTCTCCTTCTTTAGGTAGAACGCTTTTCTCAGGTTCTTCAGATGGGGAAGCTCACAGAATGTCTCCAGGACTACCAGCATAGCAATCAGGCCCAGGAGCAGGTACACTTTCAAGAGATAACAAAAAACGAGGTGTAATTTATTTGGGTTCAGTAAAACTGCACAGAAATAAGTTACAGACTTTCACCACCACACTTGTGTGTGTGTGTGTGTGTGTGTGTGTGTGTGTGTGTGTGTGTGTGTGTGTGTGTGTGTGTGTGTGTGTGTGTGTGTGTGTGTTTGTGCTTGTGTGTGTGCTTGTGTGTGTGTCTGACTCTGTCTTACATCAATACACAAATTTCAAAAAAGAGTGCGTGTCTGTACAACAGTTTTTGTGTTCTTGTACATATTCAGCAGTTTTTTTCCTTACAGTGGTTTACATCCACTTATCTTTTACTTACACAGATCTGTATAGCTTTTTCAATTCAAATGGTATTCACAGAAATATAAAAATACACGACTCATTGTACAAGCCTCACGTGATGTAAAGGACCTTGATGCTCTGTTATATATCAGTATATGATCAGAGTTTAGATGCAAAACCCTCTAATAAATATATTTATATAATTTTGAGAAACTTTATTATCAGTCTATCAGTCTCTGAGCTCAATGGCGGCTGCCTTGTTGTGTCTGCTTTTTGGGACTATAGGTACTAACAGGGGACAACACTAGAAAAATACAGTTTGCGTTTCTCATTGTGATATACAACCTCACTGCTACATGGGAGACCAGGATCCTAATGCCTACAATTCACTTCTTTTCTCTTCTCTCCTCACCTTGCTGTATCACAAACACTCCATACTGATTTGGCAATATTGTAACTTTTACACTTTTGTAGCTCCATGAATTTAAATTCAACCAAAATGAGTCTTGGTAAAACATAACAGGGAATATTTAAGATCAGGATCTGGTGCATGTGGGGACAGTTACCAAATCAAACAATCTTTTTATGTCATCCCATGTGACGGTGTGCACTTTAAGTGTGCACTTCCTTATACAGCAGCTAAACACAACCTCAAGTATTCTTTCAGCTGATCAGATATGCCAAAGGTGTGGCTGTATTTTCCTTTTGTTGTCACTGGTTGGGGCCTACAGTGTCAACATAGGATATGAACATATAGCTCTATGCACAAGTACACTTCAAATTTAAAGCTTACCAGAACAATGTGTTGATAGTAGCCATTATGCATTAATGAGCTCATACTACAGAATGGATTTTTTTTTTGTTTATAAGCAACTTTAAAAAACACACACAATGTAGCTTATGGTCATTGATCGAGTTCTGCTTCCTCCCCTAGGGTTGCCAGCTATGACAAAAAAAATGGGACATTTTGGCAACCCAATCAACCTTTTTGCTTATAAGCAGTGACCTGGGTGTCAGTGTCCCAAAGGTGTTTTTTCCCCAGGACAGACCATTAAAAACTAGGACAATAAGGTAAAACCGGAACAGGTGGCAACACTATCCTCCCCATGCCCCACATTCCCGATAAATACTCACATGTGATGCCCACTTTGTAGAGATGATGGTAGCGCTGGTTGTAGCCCTCCCCTGGGACGTAGTCTCCCAGACCGATGGTGCTGAGTGAGATGAAGCAGAAGTAGAAGGACTCCAGGAAGTTCCACTCCTCCTCCAGCACCGAGAAGATGATGGCAGGAATGAGGAAGAAACAGGAGACCATGATCAGGGCCAAGAAGGTCGCGTGGGCTACCGCCACCAGAGACTTCGACCATCCCGACCGTCTGTGCACATAGGCCACGGGCCGACGTGTGACGAAGACCATGATCCTTTGGACCACTGCGGTGAGGAAGAGGAGGGTGAAAGGGATCCCGATGACCGAGTAGATGATGCAGAACGCCTTACCCCCATCGGACAGTGGCACAGAGTGTCCATAGCCTGTGGACAAGCACACAGACACATTGGCCCTGAAAAAATACAGTACTACAACAGTACACACTTCCATAACTGTTGTCATTAGCAACCCTTCAGTTGTTTTGGCAGGCAAAATGAAGGGATGAACTTGAAGTTAACCAGGATTTGTAAACTTTAAAAAAGGTTTCACAGGTCAGAGAAGACTGGATGCTACCTGTAATTACAGAAATCCTCTCCTGATCTCTGGCCTACATGGTGTGGATTACATTACGTAAGGCAAAGAGAAGGACTTATGCAGGTTTAGCCTTCACACACACTATATTACAACACACCCTTACAAACAGACCACTGGAGGACATTTTTTGTGTATGGACAGTGGGAAGCCTATATTTAGTAAAACTTTAGTACAAATCTGAAAGTAACAAATTCAATTTCAGGCTTGGTTAACAGTTTTGTGTATAATTTTTATTATGACATTTCTACTCAGTCTAGTCCTTACAGCTTGGTCCTCTGAAGTTTGACTACTTCTGAATATCATGTGTTTATTAAATATGTTTTTTTTTTCATTCGTTCTCCTCTTCTGTCACAAAACATGACATTATTTAGGCCTACTTCGTTTTATTGACACATCAGTTTGACAAGTCCTTATAACTGCGTTTGCTTTCTCAACGTTTCAGTAGTGTTCACCGAGACTTTATAGCCTTACAAGCTTTAGCTGAACACAGCATCACTGTGTCTCTCTGAAAGGAAATAGGGTAACGGAAACGAGCTCTCTGTGCTCACATGTGACCTCTGGCTCTTTGGAGCTTGGTGTCAAGTTTCACCTGCCCATTACCTGAGCCGCGTAACCATGAAGCCAGTGCGTTGCGCGGACATGTTTTGCCCGACGCTGTGTCCAAAGACTGTTTTAACAGATGCATGATGCACATGTTCTACGTTTTCCCTAAATGTCTTTTAAGAGGACAGTGCAGTGGACAGAACACACAATTTTAACAGCCCGTGTGCATCACCTAACGTTCTTTTTTGCCAACCCCCTGCAAAAGTAATAATTTGACCTATGAGAAGGGATACATCAGAAGGATTCGCATCCAGTCTTGTGTAGTCTATATCAACAGCTAGTGTTATTGACGGACCGTTTAATGAAGTTAATACAGCTAAATAACTAAAGTCAATGTAGGTACTATGTATTCTACAATTATTATGAAAGGCAGTACATTACTGGTAAAGGTTTGGCTTCAGGTTTGAAAGGTGACTCATCTTACCTGTAGTAGAGAGAACGGTGCTCGCGAAAAAAAGCGCAGAGGTGAAATCCCAGTTCCTGTTTGTGGATGCGTTGTTCAACACAGACACTCCGTAATTGTTTGCTTCAAGTACTCTCGCAAGAAACTTCTCTAATCGTTCGTCAGATATGCAGTCATTTTCCTGTAAAAAATGCTGTTTGATTGCCCGAAGCTCATCTCTCAGGTCGTCCTCGTAGGGTAATTCCACAGAGGAGAATATCAACGCCCCAAACACCAGGTATAATACATAGGTTACAACAAGGCACACAAAATAAGACGTCGCCTTATTACCCTCTATGAACCTCATACACGAACTGCCGGTAAGACACCGAAGCATGTCGTTTTATGACCGCCGGCGAGTTATTTCGGGAAAATAACCAAATCAGTGAGGCAAGCTAGTCGTCCGTTGACGTGGCGACAAAAAAAAACACACTACAGCACAGGCAGTGAAATGAAACTTTTCAACAGCTCGGTTTCCTGTTCTCCTGTGTCCTTCTTTGAAACATAATGATGAGAACGGTGACGTCGTCTCTGACAATGATGGTGGCGGTGCGATGCGAGTATGACAGCGACGGGCACGCCTTGCAAAAAATACAAGGACACTGGGAAGGTTTTGCGTATGTGAGCGATTTATAAACAACGCCAGTGTTACGTTTCGCGCAAATGTATGGAAGAATGGCCTCGATACCTTTGACGCCCCACCCACCGACGCACACCTGTCTTGGAAACTATCAGTGGCCATCTCTCTAGTCAAACAGGTTCTGTAAGGTGTGTCGGATAATACAATACGAATGGGAGGTAACCATATGCAGGATATTAATTCCTGGCGAAGCGTCAGTGCTTTAAAGGGACACATATCTCCCTTATATTGATTATAACATGTTTCAATAGGCTAGTAGCCTGTAGGGGAGACCGGGGCTGGTTGGATTAGGGGCAGGTTGAATCAGTGTTAACTTCCAAGCCACTATAGGGTGCTGAGACACAATTCCAACACTAAAATGATGCCCATTAGGACCAGAGTAAGTCAAGTTATGTAAGAGGTCTCAAGGTCATTAACCCTTTAGGTGAGTAAAACTTTTTAGTTTTGGGGGGGTCAATTCCTAGATTTTATACCTTCCACTTAACAACTCCCAGAAGGGTAACAGTTAGGGGTTTAAAAAAAGAACTTGTTTTAAATGATTGTCAAGGGACTCAGCTATAATGTAAAATAAAGTTTGAGATCCTGAGGTGACTAATGGTAGCAGGCTAACCGTGTTTGTGGAAAAATCTGTACCTCAGTGTGGGTGGGGTTGGTGGCACACTAATTTTGGGGCTGGTTGGCTCACTAACAGTTTACATGAGAAAGGCCCATTGGTACTCATAAAAATGAGCATTTTATACAGGGTGTTTAAAATGACATAATTTAAAATGGGAGTATTAAAAAGGTGGGTTAGGCATTATTATAATTATTATTATAAATGTTCAATAATAATTCAAATACAACACTATTTGGTAACACGTTATAATAACTACTCCCTATAAATCATGTATAATGTATTTGCAAACACTTAATTAACCCATTGTTCATCATTTTTAACCATTATTTTCCACATTATTTGTCATCTATAAATCAGTTATAAACATATTTATATTCTGTCTGCTTCTCTGTTGGCTGTTTGTCAGTATAAAAGAAGAAAAGAGGTGCGTACATCCAAAAAATATATAATCACAGGTGCTAGAGTTGACTTTTCAGAAAACTATATGATGTTTTCAGTCATTTATTGAGTGTATTTATTTTACATTAGCTTATATGTGAGCCAACCAACTCCACCTACCTGAGCCAACCAACCCCGTGCTTGGGTCAGGTTGGCACAATTTCTCAAAGCCAGTTATATCATACATTACTCGAAACAATAAATATTTTGTTGACATTGTATATACCTGTTTTATAGATGAGATATTAAGCTTTCAGTCAATCACACTTTGACAGCTATAATGCACTGTAAGACAGAGAAATATAACTGAGTGTGAAAAGTGATCCAACCAGCCCCGGTCTCCCCTACAGTAGCCAAGGCTCTGCGTGAATGGGTGTCTTGTGTATAGTTAGTGGCCAAAAAAAAATTACTTCTACCTATTTCATGAAAAAAACTATTTTGGCATTAGACTTCCTGACTTAGTTTGACTAACACTAATAAAAAAAAACAGAAAAGTAGGTGCGGTTAAGTCAAATATTTAATGGCAAAAATTGTATTACTTACTGAAATATTTTTGACTATAAATACATCTACTTCTGTTAAACCCTAAAGTCATTTGGATTGCTTTTTTCTTTCTGTCCACTGACATTTAGTGAACATCCTACATTTAGTGATGATCAGAAGCAACTGCTCTGTTTCAGTTTCACCTGTTTAACGCCTTTTGGTCAGAAAGTTACACCTTTCGCTCTGGGTGCTATAAACATTCTCCTCTCGCATGCTTTAAAAAGACAACCACATCCCACTCAGCAAGTGACAAGCCATAGACCTACACTTTTAACTGTGACTCATCAGGCGCAACTTCTGCTTTTGCACATGTATGGTGACAAAACTCCGGGGGCTTGCGCAGTGTGGTCAGACAAGGTCACAGAATGTGACAGAATACAACCATCGTTGAAAACATAATGTTTCATTGTGTTTCAAAGCATTTTACAAATTCAGCTTTTTTTCTTAACCATAAAACTAAGTCAAGGTTGTCTCATTTCCCTTAAAGATATGATTATCCACAACTCACTTATGCACACTATGTTTATACAGTATGCTACTTTAGAATCAACTTAAAATTCTTAAATGTACTTAAAAAGATACAAAAGATCAGCTCCTTTAATGTGCACTATTTAAGTATGTACATGACCTACATAAAAGCTTGAGCCAGCATGTTGAATTCATTTTTAAGGGGGTTCTGTGCAGCACTTTTGACAGTGTAGTAATGATATTTTAAAGCTACATTTCCATTACATTTACTGACACAGAGGCAGGCCAGGGCACACAATGCTGATTGCGGTTGCAGCTCTCTCTCTCTCTCTCTCTCTCTCTCTCTCTCTCTCTCTCTCTCTCTCTCTCTCTCTCTCTCTCTCTCTCTCTCTCTCTCTCTCTCTCTCTCTCTCTCTCTCTCTCTCTCTATGTGTGCGTGTGTGTGTGTGTGTGTGTGTAGTGTGGTGATGGTTGAGGCTCTGCAGCAGCACTGCACATCCTGCTGGCCCTGCAGTGTTCTGGTGGTGAATGTGCTGAGTCAGAGCTGTGTGTGTGTCTGTGTCTCAGAGCTCTTTGTGTGTGTGTGTGTGTGTGTGTGTGTCTCAGAGCTCTGTGTGTCTGTGTGTCTGTGTGTCTCAGAACTGTGTGTGTGTGTGTGTGTGTCTCAGAGCTCTGTGTGTGTGTGTGTCTCAGAGCTCTCTGTGTGTGTGTGTGTGTGTGTGTGTGTGTGTGTGTGTGTGTGTGTGTGTGTGTGTGTGTGTGTGTGTGTGTGTGTGTGTGTGTGTGTGTGTGTGTCAGAGCTCTGTGTTGTGTGTTTGTCTGTCTCAGAGCTTTGTGTGTGTGTGTCTCAGAGCTCTGTGTGTGTGTGTGTCTCAGAGCTCTGTGTGTGTGTGTGTCTCAGAGCTGAGGGACCTGAGCTGGCCAGAGAGGAGAGGCCACTCAGAATAGATGTAGCTCTGCTGCTCAGGACTATTTTTAGCTTAGCGGTGTGAAACAGAGACCTGCCACAAAGATAGACAGAAAAAATCCTCTACAGATTTGTGTTTCATGGAAAAGTAATTTGTTGATGTATCTTTTTATTTGTTATTGTGTACGGATGGCTAGAGAAGGCTCACACTGTATAAAAAGAGCAGACAAAGTCTAATTTAAATTTAATTTTAAGTTAATTTAAATAATTAAAGAGTTGCTCCTTTTTTCAAAGATTTGGTCTGATCTTTTTATTTAGAGTGTCAGCCTTCTCTAGCCTTCCCAACATAACTGAGTGCAACAATGAATCCTTTGTTACTGTGTACCTTCTACATGATCTCATATTTCATTAGTCATACATGCAAACAATTACAACCTTAAGTAATTTTAGGAGCACTTTATAACTACTTGCTAATAAGCATTTATTTTGCATTTATTAACACTTACTTAACACTTTGTTCATTATTTGGTAATCATTGCCTTTACACTATTTCGCATCAGTGAATCATTTATAAACATATCTACAAATGTTAAAGCAGACAGAGAAGATACACAGACGTACAGAGAGGCAGCAGGCTGAGAGGTACATAGCAGATAGCCTAAAGACAAACAGTCCGACATACAGACAGACAGCCTACCAACATCCAGCCAGATGTGTGTCAGTAATGATTTACTGATGAGAAATAGTGTAAGAGCAATGGTTACCAAACATAAAATAAATGCTTAATAGGAAGTAGTTATTATAAAGTGCTACCATATATTTTTTTATTTGCAGAGACTTTAATACATCTGTTGCAGTAAGCGCCATGAGGATGGGCACATGCAAGCTGTACATTGCCCACCCCACTCCACTGTGTGCAGGGAGACAGAGCTGAGCCTGTTAGTTTCTGTGTAAACCGATAGAAACCCTATTAGAGTTTGTGTATTGTGTGTAAGTGGGGAGGAGCTGGTACAGCGCTTTATACTGTCACTCTGCTTTGGTAAGTTGAAAATCCCACAAATGTATGGGCATCTGATGAGATGTATATAGTAGGCCTGTATGACCACACATTTGTTTATGTGCTTTAGCAGGCATGCTTTAAGATGATGTTTAAAACAATGTTCTTAATGAAAATATAGGCTCAAATCATGGAGGTGAAAGCAAACTCCGCTTTCTTGTTATCTGCTCTTATAATATGCAAAACTGGTAACCGAAAGACGGCCAATGAAAATGTGCTAAAGTGAGCCTTCATACTGGTCATGAGAGTAATACCCCTATGTAGTGCAAGCCTCTCATGGTTCACTTCTTGATGTAGGTGTTCCATTCTCCATTAAGTTTGTGTGTGTGTTTGTTGAAAGCAATGATGCGGAGAATTGGACCATGAATAGTCAATGCAGTTACAATGGTGGATATGGGGGTTGAAAGGAGGCCAAAACATTACCTAATTACTGCTTCTGTTATTGATTGGGCAACAAGCTGCACATACACAATGACCCAGTGACTTCACAGAGAGGCTAATGAAATACTATACAAGCACATGATGTGGCAATTTTGTAGTTTAAGTGTCCCTTCCCTGGGAAAATTAAGGCACATCTCTCTCCTGTGTCTCAATGACAATTTATTGCACTGGAACTCAATGACACTGCTGCTTAAATGGCATCATTTGAGTATTTGTATTTTATACAAGGTTTTGTACTTTCTGCTATGTCTGTACTGTGTTGCTATGTTTATATTGTTATATTTTGTTATTGTTATGTTTATATTGTCATGTTCACAAGATGTTAAGTGTATACTGTCGGCCTACAGAGCAGTGATATTTCAAATCCTGAAACCTGACCTGGTTTTTGACAATAAAGCTGACTTTGACTTTGACACGGTGAATGTAAATTTGACAAAATGTTGCAGTGAATGAAAACTACCACTTGGGGGAGCTGGAGAGCTGTATATAATAGGCAAGTGATACAGGTGTGTTTCCTCCTGCGTACTCAAATTCATTATGTGTTGTTATGCTATTTTTAATGAATAGCTTTGCATTCACACAGTGTCGGGAAAAGCATGTTGTGTGCTAATGCCAAAATTAATTGAAAGTTTTGTCAATCAGTAAGGACAGATCAGAAATTCTGGCATTCACACATGTGGACAAAAAGGACACGTATGTCAGGATGCTGAGGAACCTGCCAACCTCCATCCTGACTACAATCTACAGAGGGCCTATTGAGAGCATCCTCAGTAGCGTCATGACAGCATGGTTTGGCAACTGCACTGATGCAGACCGAAACGCCATACAGCAAATTGTGAGGACAGCCGAAAAGATCACAGGAGCCTCTCTGCGCCCCTCTCAGACATTACAACACCCACTGTTTGCGCAAAGTCAAGAACATTTTTAAGGACACTTCCCATCCCTCCCATATACTGTTCTCCTTACTACCATCAAGTAGAAGGTTCCTTAGTATCACAGATTGCACCTTCAGAATGGGGAAGAGCTTCTTTTCCCAGGCAGTCGGACTCCTCAACAACCTATAGGGCAATGTAATAAACCTATGATATAAACTAGCACAACACACCTCTATGCCTCCTGCACCTTTTCTTGCCGTTAATATCCCATATCATATGTATATAACAATATCCCAATCATAACCACTAGCCAGTAGAGCTCTGTTACAAGCCATACCCTGCCTAGTGTGCTTGCTTTATGTCACTGTTGTGTCTTTGCACATTTTGTAATATGTATATATATGTACATATGTACAGTATCCTAGTGTGTGTGTGTGTGTGTGTGTGTGTGTGTGAATGTGTGTAGCTCTCATGAATGTGTGTGTGTGCGCACTCACTGTGTGCGTTTGTGGTTCTTACAGTGTGTGTGTGCACTATACTGTATATGTCTTGTCTATATGTGTCTATCACGTTGTGATAGTTGTGTGTGTCACCCACTGTTCCTGGCGAAACGTTGTTTCATCTCACTACATACTGTGTATATGGCTGAAGCTATAATAAAGATCTGTTTGACTTGACTTCTAGACAGGCTATTATGCTATCAGGCTATTGATGTTTTTTCAGGTCTGCTATACTGCAAAATAATTACGTTTAATACAAAAGCCATATGTGATGCATTATAACCAACATTATAATAGGTCATCTGATTGCAAACTGTTTGGGACAATAGAGAAAGGTTGTAAAATATGCTGGAATATCCTTAATTTGGAAACTCCATCTAAATCATTCTCCGCTTAACAAATCACTAAAGGGAATGGTTTAAGGCCCAATAGATAACTTAACCGTAAGGCTGTGGATAGAAATACAAATTCTGTAAAGCAATACTATCATATGATCCAATTTGAATCGAATTTTACACCTCGGAATTTACTTACTGATTAAATAACAAATATTGTAAAAAGCATCAATTAAATAGTTAATCTTTGAAAAAAAAATTAATTGTGTTTTTAAATGTCATCATATCACCTATTATCCATGAATACGGGTAAACACTTAGTATTCATTGAAGCAGTAATTTGTTTTGTGTGGAGATCTGTAAAAGTGTGGCTACAACATCAATCTTCTTGAAAAGAATAGTTTGAGCATGAGCACGACAGGTATAATAATGGAAAATGTTCTCTTGATGTTTTCTTAACAACAAAACCAACTTTCAAATGAAGGGTTTGGTGCTTTTATGTTTTCCAGGGCAAAACAAATCCAGAGGTTTACACATCAAGTGAGGGCATTTTTAAACTATGACACTGTATGTCCCCGTTTCCCTGGAAACAGGTCACTGAGCAGGATGTTTGAACACCGTTCAGACACTTGAGGAGCTTGTCTGAGAGTTCTCGCCTGTCCCACACCAGCACCAACATCATCACCCACTTAAGTCTGTGTCGAGCATGGCCTTCCACCCCCCACCCCCCACAGGAGGCTAACAAGGTTCAGCCCAGCGTGTTCAGCTCTTGCCAGAGTCAACAGCGAATGGCCGTCAGGGCTGAGTGCGCTGCACTGCTGTGGGTGGACTGTTTTTGTTGGCCCAGGGGAACTCCTCAGAGTCCTTTTCCTGCTTCCCAGGCCGCTCAGAGTCCAGGGCCAGGGGCTGGGACTGCTGCTATCCCCCCTGCCAGCCCAGGCACTGCTTCGTCTTTGGTGTGTATCACACAGAAGGCTGGTGAAACACACATACACACACACGCACGCACGCACGCACGGACACACGCACGCATGTGCACACGCACGCACGCACGCACGCACACACACACACACCTCTGCAGGGCATCACATTCGTTTACCATGATTGTGAGTTTGGCCAAGCAGACGGCTGCTCCATGTCTATATTTTCAGCTGTTTTCTCTCTCATCCCACCATCCCTCTCTCTCTCCCTCTGCAGTGTCATTGATTGGGTCCACATGCAGTGCAGACTCACACAGGCACATCACATGTGTTTTTCTCAAGCCCGAGAGGGAAGAGAGTGGAGTTTCCTGGCTCCGCTTGCCTTCGGTAATGAGCCCTGAGGCCTGCTTTACCGGGACTTACACAGAGCTGCCCGATTAAAAAAGGAAAAAGAGAAAGAGAGAGAGAGAGAGAGAGAAACTCCCATCTGGTCCTAACCACAGATTCTCTGCCGGACGGAAGCATCTGGAAAAGTCATCCCTGGCCATCAAGGTCTACCCCAGAGGGGCACTTATCCTCAGCACAGTCAGCGAGAACCTGGCGCGCTCTCGCCGCCACGTTCTGGGAACTCCTCGGAGAAATAACTCCAGCGTTCGTTTTTCCCTGATTTATTTAGCGATGATTATGACCTCTTTCAGGACTGTAGCCACCCCCGATGGACGACCTGAGAACGTGACATTCAGTCATGACAGAGAGAGAGAGAGAGAATAAGACAGCTCGTCTTTAAGTTATGAGTCCAGACTCAGTAGGATCTGGACCTGTTAAGTCTTTGTAAAAGCAGTTCCATACTTTTAAATAGTGAACAGTTATTATTACCTACATTTCCTTTTTTCTGTATTTGTTTGAAGAGTGGAAATCTTTACGCAAGAAACAGGTGAAAGTGAAGAATAACGCAACTACCTTAAAGAATTTACCACAGACGGGGTTTGCTGCATGGACAGATTACCATAAATTATTAAATAAAGTGTGGCATTTGGTAATCCAATGAGTCAACACATGCTTTGGTAATATTGGTGCACATTGCAACACACACCTAATTATGTTTAATTACAGTATGTTGGCCCGTAATTAACTCCCTTTGCTACTGCCGTTCATCACCAGTACCCTTTTCCCTGTCCTGACATCTTGCATCAATCATTCCCCGAGCCCCTGGACAGCTGACTGACATGTACACATAAACTTTGCAGTTTGTGTTGGAAATGTGGAAAACATCCACCGTGAGCTCACTGCATGGGCCCGTTATGGGAATGTTAATGTCATCCCGATGTCTCTTCAAACACAACGTGTCCACTCTGCTCTGGTGCCCCCCTTTTAGTCAATTAACATGAAATCTTTGATCAGCACTTTCAGTGTGCCAGCTGCCTTGAAATGCAAGTGCCCTTTGACCTTCTTGTGAGTTCCAAAGCCTTTCAGAAATGATGTGTTTCGACAAAACAATTGCAAACACTTGGCATGCTAATAGCTAATTGTTGATGGTGTTACATACAGACCAACAGCAGAACACCTTTACATTATGACCTAGCATACATAAAGGCAACAGGCTATTTTCCATACGCTTTAATAGTCTTAATTAGGCTGAGAAAGGTTGTAGGACAGCATCTGGTTTTAATTACAAAGCAAAAAAAATAAAAATAAAAATCTTTCGCTACTTGGGTCACTGAACCTAGAGCATGACAGCAGACCAGCATAAATAGCTGGAACTGTTTACTTTGAGCTGTGGTAAGAAACTGTGCTCTTTCAAGTGTAAATATGGAAACAGTGATGAAATTCAGCTTTCTTCAAAGGTGAGGAAGTGAGTCTTGCAGAAAATAATAAAAAAAAAACTATGGGTATATGAAGCACCTGCCCCCTTTTCACTATGTCCTGAATAGTGAACGCTTGATATATCACTGCAAAAGTGGGGTGTTTTCCTTCTTTCCCCCTCCTCCAGTTAGCCTCTATGTCAGCTCTTGCTCCCCACAAGCAAGCTGTGTTGACGTAGCTTCAGATCAGAGTCCAACAGTCCAGAGTGCCACCCATTCATTAGCCACTCCACCCTCCTGTGCCCTCACTGTTACTGTCCAAAATTCTGTCCAAAAGAATATGATTGATGATGGCTCTTCATGTAGGTTAGACTTTTTTTTTTTTTGTTTGTTTTTACTGTATTTTTCTGCAGTGTCAAACACAAAGTTTATTAATCACTTATAATATTGTTGACAAGTTGGCAAAGGCTTTGTGCTGAGTGTTTTCATGTACAAATGTTAACAATATTCGATCAGCATTTCATAAGATTGCATAAGATTAACAAAAGATCAGAATTTCATAAGATTGCATTTTTTCGGTTTATGGTCTAAAGGAATGGTAGCTTTTAGAGAGGCCATCATTTAGACCTCAGATGCATAGTTCATGATGTTAAAGAATGTCATACTGGAGTTTCATTCCTCCTTAATGTCATGTATGGTCATGTATGGTTTGGCAACTGTAACGGACTAGCTCAGCTTTTTCTGCAATCCTACAACTGTACAGCAATGCTGCAAACTCCAAGGACTCAAATAATTATGATTAAATCCATCAAAATGAAATGTGTTAGCAGTGGTTAGCAAGATGTGAACAATGCCAGCTGCAAACTGCAAACAGTGCAGTTTGGGCGTTGCTCGGATGATTGAGGCCTGGAGCAGAGTGAAGCTACAGTAAGTTAGCCAGCAGTCATGTGGGTGGACACATGACGCATGGAGATGGAGTGAAGGATATCCTGCTAAGCAGAGAGAGGGAAATTAAAAACACTAAGTGCAACACGACTGAGAAAGCATGGGCATCAACGTTTGCAAGTGAGGTCATGCCTGGCGCTTGACCACCCCATGCCCAAAAGGCTGCCAGTGTGGAGAGAGCTGGAGGCTCCTCACCCTATGGGCTCATCAGTCATCATCATCCCTGCAGAAACGGCTTTGCGGAGAGGAAATTATTCTGTGGTCACTCTGGACAGAGTGGTGCCAAACATATGTTGCTAACAAAGAGCTTTGAACTCATCATTCTTTACCTAAAGCACCACTCATAATATTATGCAGAGCTCTTTGTTTTAGTGAGCTTTTCCTTTTGTGCTGTTTTAATGATAGGGAAATGTTTTGAGAGCTTTAGCATAAAAAATGTTGACCCCTCCTCCAACCCCAACCCTAAATCTAACCCTCCCAGATATTATCTAGAAATGTGACTAAATGTGCAACCCCAGGCACGCACCGATTATAACCTTGTTACATCTTCAGGTTCTACTGGTACAGTGTGCATGAGGCCAATATATTTATGGGCATATATTAACATGAAAATTATGGGCATTACAAAAGAAAAATTGCGACATACTTCTTTTACTGTATTGGAATGTACATAATGCAGTAACCTCGTTTCTAAATAGTAACCCAAGACATCCACGATTTGTAGCCAGGGGCCTGTGACTTTATAATCCGGCCCTGACTGTGCAACAGGTGTTTTTTGCTGGTTTATATAACATGCATGTATTAATCATTTGTGCAATGATTAGTAGTAGTAACAAAAGACAGACAAGATACAGGCGCCGGACTCATGCTTGAGGTGGAGAGTTTATGATGACATGGGTGTACAAAGAATGCATCATGTGTCGTGGCTGTAGTTACACATAAACTTTAATATTTGGATGCGGACAAGAGGAAGGTAAACACATTGGTCACCTCCCTCTGCTCTCAATTTCACTTAATCAAGTGTTTGGGAAAGATCCACGTTCTTCCTGCTATGGACTTGCAAATTTGAAGGTCTGAATGCAGCTGCAGAAATGGGAAACATCTGAGCTTTGTGTCGCTCCATCAAAAGAGCTCAATTTGTGATCAAGAATGTAATACAGTGATTTAGCTTTTTACGTAAAACTGACAAATTAGCAGATGTGGATTCAGCTTCAGAGAGTAAAAACCCTGCCATGTATTACTTCTGCCTGAGTACTTAACACAGGTCATTTCACTAATTAGTTGATCAGATCCGTTTCTGATGCTCATTAGAAACAGCTGGTTGAGAAAATTATTGGATCAAATACGTTGCAGGGTTTGTAACTTCTATAGCCGGGATCTCCACCTTTGAAAAGTTGAAGACGTTTAACAGTAATATCCAATCCTACCAAAAATTATACCAGTTAGTATTCACTAGCCAATTCATTACTCATTCCTGACACACAGCATCTCTACACCCAGTGTTTGACAGCTGTTCTCATTCACTTAAAATCACAGATGGCTTCCAGTGTCTTTCGCTCCCTTTGTTATCATCAGTGTACACTGTAATAATTAGTGGGTCTAGTTTTAAGAGTTGTGATGTTTTTGTTCACGTCTTTGGCTGTGAACTGGCCATTTTCTTCCTAAACATGTGTGGGTGTCAGATGTGTTGCCTTTTCCAGTCATTGATTCTCCAGCTCCAGAGAGTGACCCATCAGGTTAACTAAGCTCTGATTAGCATTAACCAGCAGGGCAGGTGTAATGATGACAGCACCAACCAGAAAACAGCAAACATTAAAACAGTGTGTGTGTGTTTGCCAGCATACTTTGTGTCATGCTTTGAACAATAAGTATTTCATAACACCATTCTATAGCTTTTTAGTAAATAAATTAAGGATGATTGTCTTTCAGCTGCATTATATGCATTGGTTAAAATTGAAGCCAGTTTTTGAAAATTTTTCATACAGTTTTTTTGCCAACATGTATGGTGGTCAAACAGCTACATGAATACTACATGAATAATTGGAAGTTTAACGTAACATATGCATTTATGTTTAGACACTAGTAACTACACAGAAGTAGTAAGAAGCTAAAATGAAGTGACATGTTCCAATATCCCTTAAGTTGTGTACATCCTTAGCTTTGCTAGTGAAAAACAAAAAATTGGAAAAACTGAAATCTCAAGGCTGTGATATTCTTGAGGTTGAAATAGATCTTTAAAAAATAAACAGCATGTCAAAGAACAATGTTTCTCAGGTGGATAGAACAGTCGAGAGAAAAATTGCACATTTTGAGCACTTTCTATTTTTAGATTATAGATTGAATTTAATATCTTGTTTCTCGTTCCTCAAGCTGTTTCCTTATCCTCTCTGAGGGAGGCTCACTTGAGGTGCTGTGGGCTGACTTGAGTTCCAGGCTACTAAGCTGAGTTTTGGAAGTGAGTTCACATGGAATATCTCCTCTGGCTCCAATGGGAGCCTGGGTTATTTCCCCCTTAATGGAAAGAGAGTCTGCTCAGCGGTGCTTTACTTTCTGCAAGAAAACTCTTCCCTGCACTGCTTGCACGGAGCCCTGCTCTAAAAGCACATATAAAAAAGCAGGGCCTGGCCCATGGCAGCCCCCAAACACAGGCACATGCCAATTTTTATTGTGCTGTAGAAACCTGTAAATGTCAGAGAAACTCAACGCTAAACCACAATTCTAAAGACAAAGAGGGGGCCTTTTGAGATGAGGTTCAGAATGCTCTCACTCAAGTGGAATCAATGTCCTCCCGTGTGTGTGCTCTTTCAGCAAACCCATGATGTCAGCAGGGTGGTTCATGCACACCATTAGGAATAACAATCAGTCTACAATCAGTACTCACCAGGAAGTCTGTGGCTGCAGAATCAGTTGGACAATAACATGGCTCTGACAGCACCCTAGCTCTGGTTGAAGAAGCCATAACTTAATGATATGCTTTTGGACTGTAGATACAATCCACTTTGACACACATATTTAGAGTCGTTTTTATCCTTAAATGGCTTTTAAAAGATTGTTTTGTCGGCTGTGGTTGGTTGACACACAAACCGAAACACACACACGCCCACGCGTGCACACACATACATACACACACACACACACACACACACACACACACACACACACACACACACACACACACACACACACACACACACACACACACACACACACACACACACACACACACACACACACACACACACACACACACACAATTAGGCTCCCTTGGACATTTCACAGTGATTATCAACATATCCACTCCACCACACATACATATATCCTGTAAATTATGAACACATTTTCAAAGAAAAAATGATGAAAATCTGTGTAACTGATTTCTGTGGAGTCATTCCTAAATGGTTTCAGCGAAATTCAAAGTACAACTCTGTCACTAATAAAACTGCTAGAATGATCGATCAGTTATAGTTCCTATAAATTATCTTTTTTTTTTTTTTTTTTAAGGTCACCGCAGGAATTTATCCGGTGTGTTTCCATTCACTAGGCAGACATGAAGAGAAGAAACACTGATACTCTACAGCAGTGTTAAATGGTGGATTTAGCAGGAAAATCTCTTTCATTCTGTCAGGTGAAGATTCTTTACCTGAGTTTAATTCTTGACCTCTCCAACTCATGCTGTTCCAGGACTGGAAGATCACACAATCTGTCTGGACATCACTGACACATCTGTCAGACATGCCAGTCAAGTATGTGCTCTGAAATGAACTTTCTGTTTGGAGGCCAAGGCCTTGCAGCACCCTCTTGTTTTAGAGACAGGCTGATGTTTGACAGTCACACACACACACAGGAAAGACATCATTTAGAGTTACAACAGCAGTCACTTATGTAACCACCCCTCAGTCTGTCTTTGGACAATACAGGTGACTGCAACTTGGCCAGATGAATATGTCTTGCTCTGTCAGCCAATCAGAATTCATAAGTATTCACAGGATGTCATGTTCTATTAGATCATGACTAGAATGTTGCCGTTAAAATATTGTTATTCAGTGTGGCTGGCCATATTGTTGTGTAGAGCTATAGTTGTCATTATCATTATAGTTCTTGGTGTGAAAAGACCTTTGCTGTCTTTTTGGATCCTCATAGATCAAGAATATACACTCACCGGCCACTTTATTAGGTACACCTGTTGATTTGTGTCCTAACACAAAAAGCTAATCAGCCAATCACATGGCTGCAATTCCATGCACTTAGGCTTGAGAGGAGGTCAAGACAACTTGCTGAAGTTCAAACCAAGCATCAGAAGAAAGGGGATTTAAATGACTGTGATTTTCATGCACAACCATCTATATGGTTTACAGAGAATGGTCCGAGCAAGAGAAATCATCCAGTGAGCTGCAGTTGTGTGGACAAAAATGCCTTGTTGATGTGAGAGGTTAGAGGAGAATGGGCAGACTGGTTCAAGATGATAGAAAGGCAATAGTAACTCAATTCAACCACTCATTACAACCATTGGTGCAGAATGCAGAATACCACCTCTGAATGCACAACACATCAAACCTTGATGAAGTTCTGAAGGCAAAAGGGGGTCCAACCTTTTACTAGCAAGGTGTACCTAATAAAGTGGCCACTCAGTGTATCTTCAAAGCAAGACTTTCTTACAGCATTTGGAAGGCAAAAGCTCCTTCAAACCACTGACTATTTTACATGTGTCATAATAAAAAGGTAACTTGGATAAAAATCTATCATACATGCAGTAGACATGAAATGTACATCAAGCCTTAGGATCCTTGCATATTGGCCAAGCAAACACCAACAAACTCCAACAACCACATACTGTTGGGCTATTGGATGGAAGTTAGCCGAAAGAAGAGCCATATATTTAGTATTGACAAATGTACTTTCAGTCTTCGGTTACAAAAGAAAGCAGTGCAACCAATGTTTCACTGCATGTATTTTATTAGTTGTCACCTTTGCTGTGGATTTCAACATGCATTTTCAAGGCAGAAGTAAAAAATATAGTTGTCACAACCGTATAAAATTTCATTAATGAGACATGTAAACCTATTACTGCTAAAGTGTTGGTTTGTTTGATTTTGATTATTGAATGTTTCCAGATATATGCATGACAGAATGTTACAAAAAAAAAAAAAAAAAAAACATTCGAAACAATAACGCAAGCCACAAAGACATTCAGCACCAAGCTATGGATGACCAATGATCTGGACCCATTACATGCCTTAGCGTGAGTCTGATTTAGGAGGCATGCAGAGGTCTTAAGAGTTAACAAGGCATCCTTATCACATTATACATCTTATCTTTCACTGCTCTCATTGCATGTGCTAACTCTCCCAAAGTCCACTACAGGCCAATCTAATAGTATGCATGTGCTTTGTATTACAAATGTTTTCCCAAAGCTGGCTATGGGCGTCTACACACACACACTGACCTTGAAAAAATGAAATATTGCCCAAGTCTGCCAGGCAAAAAAGAGTGTTTTTCGTCTGGCACCTGGTTTCAGTTTAACACTCAGTCAAAGCTCAGAGAGTGAGATGACAAGCATGCAGGGCATCGCTCATCTTACATGGTTCTCTACGTGCCGTAGGTTCACTTCACTGACACATGCCAGGCCTGAGAGCCCTTGAAGGCCGCGCAGGGCTGACAGGAAAACCATGTCAGCTATTTATTTAAGCACGAATAACATCAACTCTTCGGATTACACAAAAGTTTGACATTTACTAAGTTGCTCCATATGAACAAAAGCGTAAGTGTTATGTAATTATGAGCTATGCGATAGAGCGCTACCTCAGATGGAAATGTTTATCCCCAAAAAGTGTTTTTTTCTCATTACCTCACCAAGTTATCTGCATTCAAAGTTATGAACTCTAGAAGATGAACCAAATTTGATCATTTTAACACTGGATGCTAAATGAATGAGCGCTACTGACATTAAGTATTGCTTGGCACTTCAATGGTGAATTTCTGTCAGTGTAAACAAATAAATAAATATTTACATTCTTTGGCAATAGCAGATCAAACAACTAGACATGAATTTATATCTTTGCACAGAAAAAGCAAAAGACAAGCAAATAATTTACAGTAGAAAATAAGAAAAGTCTAATTATGATACATCTTTCCCTCAGCATTCAGAATGTTAACAAAAAATGTTACAAATTGAAACACAATTTTTCCTTTGAAAATACATGACTACTTGCTACATACACACAAAACAAAAAATCAATTGGAATTGAGGAAATAGGTGCAACCCTCAGGGGGTCATTCAAGGAGGCAGGATTCAACCTTGTACTGCTATAAGTATAAGTGCAATTAGCACGACGGTTGTGTTTAAGCAATGTCCTGCATTGGAGTCTTTGCCATGGACCCCATATTCGGCCTCAGTGAACCGCATGTTCAATACATCCTTTGTCCGGTGTAGGTCACTATACAGTTTGTGATGTCAGAAAAAGAAATGATGTATTATTTTGTGCCTTGCTTTTATATCTTGCTTCTCTTTCTGCTGGTTTTTGGTTACCTGGAAACCTCTTTAGTACATCTTTGTAGTCTGTATTCTGGGAAATGCAAGTCCATGGAAGCGGTGATTCTTTAGTGATCAGTTATCTGCAGGGGGGAAGAAGGAGCAGATATTTAGTGATGGACAGATAAAGCAGGCA
This sequence comes from Coilia nasus, assembly GCA_027475355.1. Lineage (NCBI taxonomy): Eukaryota > Metazoa > Chordata > Actinopteri > Clupeiformes > Engraulidae > Coilia > Coilia nasus. Next base: position 4,408,949 of record CM050199.1, read on the forward strand.
TGCTGAGTGTCGTCACAGCCATGTGGCCATTAGCTCACCTCTGCACTCATATTTGAGGTCAGAGAAGAAGACAAGCTCCTGAGAGAAGACAAACAGCCCCAGTCTGCCTCCAGCAAACGTCTTGTCATAGACAGGACCCGAGTCGGCCAAGATCTGCTTCCCTTCATACACCACAACCCTGCAAAGAAGACAGTAGTGAAAATTAAAAAAAAAAACAATTCACAGAAACATGCATTTAAAAATGCATATATGTTTCCTTGAGGATCATCTCACAAATGTCTGGTTACGTATCTTTAGATTCTATATGTACTGTAGGTGTCTGTAGAAGTGGAGGTCCCAGCCTCAGAAAATAAAATCCCCTGCCATGTATTCCTTCTGCCTGTACACTCAAAACTGGTAATTTCACTAATTAGCCGATTACCTTGTATGATGATTTGTATGCTCATTAGAATTAGCTGGTTCAGAAAGTGGTTGCGTCAAATATGTGGCATGGTTATTACTTTCTAAGGCTGGGAAGTCTTCCTCTGGATGCCTGTGACTAGTAGTGAGGTATCTCACCTGATGAAGCCAGTCTTGGGTCTATGAATGAGATGCCAACGGTAGGCCGTATAATCTTTCCATCCAATGTTTTTGGGGTCGTGCCATAGTGTCCGTACCTAGGCAACCAATGGAAATCATGTTGTGTTACTAAACAATATCTAAAAATATAGAAAGGTGAAGAAAATAATTTTTTTATCATAAGAAAAGGAAGAAGAAGAAGGAAAATGATGATGCACAAAAATGGAATTTCATAACAAATGTCATTAAAATGTCCACTCACCTGATTTTTGGTGTTGCCGGTGTGCCAGAGGGCATTGCGAAGGTACTCCCCTGTGCCTGTGCTAGAATTGACCACCTTGAGTGACACGCCAGAGATGCCGAAGGCCTTGCGGGGCTTGTCCTCCCAGTAGGTCTGCGTGATCTGCTTCCACATGACCACGTAGAAGCGCCGGCTTGACTGGTAGCTGAACACAAAGCCGGCATAGTCGTCGTCACGCTCTGTGTTCACGTAGAAGGTGCCGCTGAAATCCACAGCATTGAACTCATCAAAACCTAATGGGAGGAACAGAAGACAACACTTAAAGGTCTCATTGCATAATTTTTTCATTACTTTTGCGGTGGTCTCTAGTATTAAATGGCCTATGAGCTGGTTTTAGTGAAAAAATGCTGTAGTGCTGCTGTTACAGGCTGTTCTAGTTTGGAGGACATGGAGCAGGGAGAATGACAGGTTCTCCGCTATGCTAGTCACAGGCTATAGCCATTCAAAGCCTATTCGGTCATAGAACACCAAATAGAAGAAACAAACACACATACAGTACTTACCTATATTTCGCTAAGTGAATGTGTGCCGCAACGAGATTCCTCCGGTAATCACAACTGTGACATGGCTTTTTCTAATTAACAAACTTACAGATGGTTTGCCTTTTTGTTATTCGCTCATTTTACGCCTATTTTCTTTCATTGACTAATATAGACAATCGGGGTAGAAGTACATTTTCATGTGCAGCTTGGAGTGAATATGCAACTTGGAGTGACCTGTCTTATTTCAAAAACAGCAAGTACTAAATGGTTTCTCGTGGAATGAGACCTTAAAGCAATTTGATTTGCACTTCTGATTTTGCTGTCCTATATGCCTGCCAGTGATTGGCCACCTGGCTTCAGGTGATAAAATCCAGTACCATGCATTTGTTCTAGCCATTCACTAAATCAGCTGATTTTCATTTCATTTCACTTCAACTCTTCAGCTAGGTAGAGGAGCTAATCAGTGAAATGTTCTACACAGCTAGAAGCAGATGATTGGGAATATGTGGTATTGGATTGTAGCTTCTGAAACCAGGTTGCTCACTACTGATGCCTGCATAGTAATGATGGCACATTCAGGACAAGATCTGAAAAACAATCGATGTGGTAACTGGCCAAGGTCCTGAAATGACACAGCATCTGCTGGGTTGTCACAGAGCTTGCTGTAGACATAAAAGCAATTGAAAAGCCGCAGGCAAATTCTAAATTAGACAGTGGCTCAAAGTTTGCACACGCTGGCATAAGAAGCACCTGTTGTGTTTAACTGATTCTATAACGTTTTCTGTCAATGGCGCAGGACTATGAAAGCCTCCAGAGCTGCAACACTTGTCGACAACCTTTTCTTTTTAGTTAAGCAACACTTTTCACCTGGAGTATAAATTGGCCTTAAGATTCCCCTCTGAGAAAAATGGGATTTTGTAAGTATCTATATCAATTTTATAAATACATTTAATTAGTATGTGCATTTATTTTATAAACTCACCAACAGCAATGCCAGGGTCAGAGTTGGCAGTCTGCACAAGTTCTTTGCCCTGGTTCCGGACCACCCAGTTGGGGTCAATCTGCGTAGTTCCTTTGGGGTCCAGATGGACCATCTGGAACTTGCGGAAGTCCGTCACACTGATGGCATCATTCTCTGGGCACGCGTCCAGAATGTCTGGGATGCTGTCGTTGTCAAAGTCATCTTTACACGCATCTCCCCTTCCATTACCTTGAGAGAGAAAGAGACAGAGAGAGAGAGAGAGAGAGAGAGAGAGACAGAGGCAGAGAGATAGGTTTGAGAGAACAACTTACATTACCTTGAGAGAGAGAGAGAGACAGAGAGAGAGAGACACTCATGAAATTAGAAATAAAATAAAAACCTTGATCTTGTGTTTGTTTTTTACTTTTTACAAAGCAACATACAATGCAAAAAAAAAAACATTATGAAAAAAGATACTTAGCTAAAATCGAAAATGTATAACATGTTGGTAAAATACCAGCACAAGGGCTAGTGATAGTCAGAAACATATTAATCTAATATGATTACAGCAACAAGTGTTGTTCCTCAGAAAGTGTACTGTAACTAATGTAGTGAACATATCACAGACCATTTCCTCCACTAGTTTCTCTGCTATCAATCATTAATAAGCAAATCTATATTCCAGTGTTCTGGCAATGCTGCTATTGGACAAAACTGCTAAGAGGCCTTCATGACTTCCAGACACATTGCCAGTATGCCCACTGGGCCATCATTTAATCTTAAATGAGAGGGACCTAGCGACTATCACATATCTCTCTCCCTGCCGTAGTATTTATGATCTCTACTGTCTCTACTCTTAAAATTAGCCATTTATTTGAGCTACACTTCAAAGGCAAGCCCAACACTGAGCAAAATACTTTCCCAGTAATTTTCCCTTCTGAAGGAGACAGATCTTTGGATGTACTTTATTAGAGCCGATGAAGCAGGCTCCAAAAACAATAGGTGTTCCACTCGAAATTGAGTTTGGCAGAGAAGGGTAACAGGCACACCACAATGCTAAAGCCTAGAGGAACATTCCAGTCATTATCAGTCATCTGCGAGCCTTGCGCTCTATCTCTGTCTCTCTCTCTCTCTCTCTCTCTCATGATCTACAGGGAGAGTATTCCATCAGAAAACTCTCAAGGCAGCTCCCACAAATCAGCAGCTGTCGCTACGAGGCAACCCATCACTCATGCCATGATGGGCAGGCCATGGTGGAAGGTGCGTTCCTCAAAGGAGGCCTGCACACCTTGGTAGACAATACCGCAGGTGCCACTGTCTCACTGGATACAAATTGAATAAAAAGCACCATAGGCCGCTTGTTTTTTGTTTGCCGTGAAACTGAGAGAGGCCTTGCATGAACTGTGTTGTCAAGTATAGTCTGTGGATACCACATCAACTCACAGCGGCTCTCCACTTCGATCGCTCAAAACAGCTCGGCCTGGCAGGCAGTCACATTTGGGTTAATCTCACTTCTCATCGTATCAACAGTCCTCAGTAGGCCTACTCATTGAGACGCCCCCTGGTCCTACTGTTATTGGCTCTCTTATCTGTCTGTCAGTTACTTTTATCCAGTGTGGCTGACAAGACTGTGATAACAAATACAGTCATTTAGTGAGGGTGGTGGGGCATGTTAGGAAGATTTAAGGACACTGACAGACAGTAAACATGGGGCATTTGAGGACACTATTAATATTTTAGTGTAATATTATTAATATAATATGTGCAATACAAGTACACATACTTGTTTAGTCTATTGTATTTATTGTATTGTATTACGTTCTGTGTTATGTGTATAGAGAGCTAACATCAGCCGGAGTCAAATTCCTTGTATATGTAAGTATACTTGGCCAATAAAGCTGATTCTGATTCTGATTCTGATTAATAATTGAGGGGGGCTTAGTGTAGTGTATCCTGATATATCCTTTCAAAATCCCAAAATTTATAGTGGCGTCAGCTCATATAGCTAAAAAACAAGTCAAAATGTATAGCAGCACTCATCAGCTTTGCACCTGTGCCATTTTCTTGTGCTATACCCTTACCATTAGAGTCCACTTGGTCTTTGTTGGGCACCAGTCTGCAGTTGTCCCTATCATCAGGGATCCCATCGTTGTCATCGTCAAAGTCACAGGCATCTCCTTGGCCGTCTTTGTCATGGTCGGCCTGGCTGGGGTTGGGAATGTAGGGACAGTTGTCCATGTTGTTCTGGTGGCCATCCTCGTCAATGTCCTGGTTGTTGTCACACTGATCTCCCACTAAGTCATTGTCAGCATCAGTCTGTGACAAGATGATTTTTTCTTTACGTTTTTGCAAAACAGGCAACAGGCTCACATAAACACACAAACCCTAACCTGTCACACAACCACTTACTGCCTCACTTAGTCACACACCACACACACACACACATACACACACACACACACACACACACACACACACACACACACACACAAGCTACACAAACACATCTCTCCACCCTTAACTTACTTGTTGAGGATTGTGGACCAGTGGACAATTGTCGCAAAGGTCTCCTACTCCATCCAGGTCTGTGTCTCTTTGGTCGGTGTTGTAGAAAAGAGGACAGTTATCCCGTTCATTGGGAATCTCTGAATATTTACAACAACAATAACATAACAGCAATATGAAAAATACTTCAAAATATTCACTGCCTTACAGAAAAAAACTATTATTTTTTACTTTGTTAACAGTGTGTGTCAAGGTTAGTGCATTCCATTGTTCTGACAGTGAGTCATGATGAATGCCTGGGCTGTGTGTTCACATGCTATCCTTAAACCTCCCAGTAGTTCAGGCATCATCCCACAGCTGGTGGCAGATGTTGCCTAATGGTCACGGGTTCGATTCCTCCATCAGTAGGAGAAATGCCAGACAAGGAGTGAATAACCAGTGCACACTAATCTATAGCTGAGGTGCCCTTGAGCAAGGCACTTAACCTCACGTTGCTCCAGGGGGGCTGTCCCTGTACCTAATTCACTGTAAATCACTCTGGAAACGGGTGTCAGCTACATGTAATGTGAGCTGATCCTGCATTCTCATCCTAGCCTATGAAAGTTCAATTGTAGATGTGCGTGAGTGTCTGCATGTGTGTGTGTTTTCCATCATGATGTCTTCTTTCATAACTTCTATGTGTCTATGTTTCTTCATCATTTCTGTGGAATTTACTTTTTTTTTAACTTGTTTTTGGCACACTGTCCATGAGCAAACAGCTGGATGGATAAACACATTTGAATGTTCTGGACGGAAATAAATAGCTCTCTCTCTCTGCAGGGTGTTACAGTCATAAATTTTGCACGAAAAGTTTGGGGAAACACATCAGTGTGTCTGATCTTGAGAGAAAACAGGAAACCCTCGTACCGTCGCCATCCTTGTCGAGAGAACACGCGTCTCCTTCTCCGTTGTTGTCCGTGTCTGTCTGAGCCGGGTTATGGTCGTAAGGACAGTTATCACAGCGGTCACCTACGTCGTCCTTGTCAAAGTCATACTGAAGAGGGTTGTACTGTAGGGGACAGTTGTCCTAGCAGGAAGAGACACAAAAAATGTTAGTTAAACACACAACATGTAAGGTAGATTTTTAGTTACAACCCCTACACACACACACAAACATACACACATATACACATAAACACATCAAACCCCCCCAAAGACACAAACACACACTAACATCATGCTAGGCACCACCACCCTTTTTAATTTGTAAAGTGCCCTTGTGTACCAACACGCCCCACATGCAGAAGCAAACGCATACACACATAACATCAACCAACTAAAGCATCCACCCCACCCTCCACACACACACACACACACCTACTCATGCTTAGCACCACCACCTTTTTGCATTGGTGTAGCTACATGACATGTGACTAAGCCTATATGATGCCAGCTCTCCCATCAGTAGGCCTGTAGTCTTACCCGCTCATCCACTATGTCATCGTTGTCATCATCTTTGTCACAGGCATCTCCCTGACCATCGTTGTCATAGTCCTCCTGTCCTGAGTTGGGAAGCTTGGGGCAGTTGTCCTATGAGAAAGAAGAGTAAACTGAGCTGACTATTGTTTTGCTTCTAAATATTGTAGCCAGCTGCTAGCTCTGCAAGAAGTTACATGTAGGCAGATAGGATTTAGAATTAGGTGTAATGGTGGACGAGACAGTTGTAACTTCAGCCATCTGGTCCATGTCAACCCTTGCTGAGTGCCTGTATGGCTCGTAAGTGGTTGCTTAAATAGCTGTAGTCAGCTGTAGCAGCAATATTTAGAATGTGGTGTAATCCAAACAGTAGTAGGTTAAAACAAGTTTGAGAATTTGGAGCCTCTTCTTTAAAATAGTGATTAAACAGGGACAAGTACACCCCACTCCAGTAGATGGCGGTAGTGCACATAGCCTGCAAGCTATAAATTGTACAGAAAACAAGAGTTAGCTGTCAGCTTACAGCTAGGTAGGCTAGGGATGTGTGTCAGTTAAGGACCACATGCTTCGAAGTGCTGGTTCGTCAGCTACATACGTCACAGTGGTGCAAACCCAGCACTGTCTCATTTGAAAGGCGCCTCCAAATCCACCCAACAAACCCGCACTTGATTTGCCATTAGCGGAGTAGTGGAGGCTACTGGTGGTGGACTAATGTGGACTACTAATGTGGACTACTAACTGTGGACTAATTTCTTAATTCATTTCACTCAATGTGGTGCAAGCCCAAATGACTGAGAAGTACGGTTTTAGAAGCATTTGGGTGAAATAAAAACAACAAATTCACAATTCCTAGGTTAATTTCTGACAAAATGTAGCTTTATTTGTTATGTTTGTTGTGACTTAGTGATTTTGTATTACGCTCACGGCAGAGTGTCAACTGTCAGACTTTGTTCTATAGTTGCTTGCTAGGCGACCAGAGGAGCTCTGTAGGCTAAGCTGTCCAATTTCATGAACGGTTAACGCCCACAGTAGGCTACAGCTATGTAGGCCACTCCATAGCAGCGCACTCTGAAGCGTGTAGACCCTTAATTCATACACAACTTAGATCTGCCCTCTGGGATTGTGCGGTGTATTGAGATACAGAGAAGCAATTAGTCAAGCTAGCACCAATCCCTGGAGTTGTGTGGTATATTGGAACCAGGGGCTTAGGATTTGGCTAGTTAGCTTCAGCCAATTAGCAAGGCACTTCCATGTTGCCATTTTCAAGAAATTTCATCATGTCTGACCCCGTTTCCCCCATGCTGATTGGTGGGTGGTCCTCTCAGCTCATGCCTGAGAGTGAACTACATCACCACCCATTTTTGAACATCCAATGCCCTTACTCGATATAGCTTTCTGTGCTATCACGTCAATCAGTAACGTGGCACTTAATTGGCTAATTGAAATGGGGGTGGAAATGAGCCCCATGAAACTCCATTTTGAAACTTGAAAACTTTTTTCAACTTTGGCTGAGTTCACTAGCCTAGGATTTCCCATTAAAATGAATGTGGGCGAGACTTCCTCACTTTCTCCAGTTATTATAATACCTCCATGACTGGAACATGGGAAAGCGGAGACTTGTCAAAGTAGAATAGTATTAGATAGCAAGAGGAACCAGTGAGTAGCATTAGCTTTAGCATTACCTTTGTTGTACAGACTATTACTCAGTTCACATTCACCAAAGTAAGAGTTCTTAGAGGACAATAGCGACTTATTGGATACTGGACACATGCTAAGGATTGATCACCTTAAGCGGGCCACCTCAGAGGAGGGTGTATAGTGACTAAAGGCCTGAAACATCCAGTGGTGAGGTCCTGAGGTGCACTACTGATGAAGTGTCCTAAAAATGTTCACAGACCAACTAGACCCTGCAACTTGGCAAACAAACCCAACAGTTGTATTAAGAACTTAGGACTCAGGAAATAATAGAATAATAGTAAACATAAAGTGGTAAGGGTTCTCTCAAATAATAGTATGTTAGAATAAGGTTTGTAGTCAGGAAGGCTTAATCTCTTATCCCAAAGGTACTGTTCCTAGGTGCAGAGGTATCTTGTGTTTTCACAAACAGAGGAAAATATTAAAGTATCATCTTTGTCTCTCAGAAATAAATTAGATCTTGATCCAGATTGACTTCTGATCTGTATGTCAAAAACTACCTAAGAACAGTAATATTTTAGTTGTTAAGATATTAAGTTGGACTTATAAGAACTTACGTTAGACAATTCTGAATCGTTTATCATTAAACCCCTTAAGACAAAAACATAAAAGTCAATCAGATATAAGACAATTCTAAGAAGCAATATCTTTCCCTGAGGTTGTTTCACATGATTTTGTGATGTTGTGGTGTTGCAAGACACATGATCGATAACTTGTAACTCGTATGCTCCTATCACAAATAAAACTTTGGTCTACACAATGTTTTGCTCAGCCTCAACAATGCATCTGTTTTTTTCCTCTCTTTTCCAGCTCCTCGGAGCTGCTATGACTTCACCTGCCTACCATATGATGTCTAGCAGATTGCAGATTGCGGTTCTGGTTTCCTTCCAGGGTGTATTGTTACATAATAAGGCAATTATCCATCAGTATGGAGAAGCATGATGTCATCCTTGATTTTGTGAGGTCTCTCTCTCTCTCTCTCTCTCTCTCTCTCTCTCTCTCTCTCTCTCATTCTCTTTCTCTGTGTGTGTGTGTGTGCAGCCGCATCTCTAGGACTTTGGTGGAAGATAAGTTTAAGTCACGCAAAGCTAGCAGGCATAACAACTATACCTTCTGACACGAGACAATTCGAAAAAGACAATAACAGTCCTGCTTTTATGTGATATGTGGGTTTTATCCCAAGTTCAGAATGGAAAACACTGAATAGCATACAAGTGTGGGAATATGTATCTACAGAAAAGTGCTTAGATATGAGATAAGACTGATGACAATGTTATTTTTCCTTCACCCTCATCCTACCCAACACAGTATTTGCTGAATGAGAAGATACATAATATTTCGAGATACAGTATATGCTACCTGCATTTCATTTCTTGTGTTCCTCCTGATGGAGATCAATGGATTTGGAATTGTAATATCCTAATAATCCTGGGGGAACTGTTCCAGGCTCTCATTAAAAAGAGCATTTACACCAGTCAAAAAGACATTGAACATACAAGACATGATTCCTCATCTCAATCTGACACAAACCACATACCTTCCCATAAGGGCAAAAAAGTGTTAATTTGCAGAAATAAATCAAATTTTGCAGCATGGCTAGCTACTGTCCAGCAATGGACTGGCCATCTGACATACCGAGCCTTTTCCTGGTGGGCTGACAGCAGGACTGCAGGACAGTGGGGCTAACAGTTTTTAAAAATGTATAGATTGGTCTGACCAGCCCATAAAACCAGAGATCAGTAGCCCAATAGACACTGGGCTGGCCCAATCACAATGTTAAACACCAACCCTTTACGCTTTGGTCCTGCCTGCAAAATGCATTCAGCAAAAAAGTCAGTTTGTTTGTTTCATAACCACCAGCTCTTGACACATGCTGGTCATTGGTTATTTTCTTCACTGACACTAGGCTGGCCCAATCATATCATGAAACACCTCCTCCCTTTGGCTCAGTGCTCCAATGTGCAGTGCAGCGTAGGGTGAATGTAACGTTATCTGTTAAGGTCTTCTGAGATGGAGACAAAACGCAAAGGAGGCACAGAGAAACTGCAAAAAAAGAAACTTGTTCTTCAAGCAAACGCTGCCAAATGTGCCAAAATTACAGACATGTTTGCCACGACAGGGCCTTTCTCCAGCTCCCGTGGCTAATGGTGGTGGTGGTGGCGATGGCGGTTCTGGCAGTGGCACAGCGAACAGGAACATGAAGTAGAACCTGTGGTAAGCTGGGCTGCTTTGAGAACAGCTATGTAATGAGTAAGCTAAAGCAACCCAAAGCAACCCAACCTGATAAAATAATAAAATGTCAATAAAGTCATTTTGTCTAGTGTTCTACGGCAGAGTTAGTTTGTATTGTAAACGCAGGTAAAATTAGCTAATGTCCTTACCACTAGCGGCTGCTTATAAGACATTATGTACACTGATTGGATGAGAAAATAAGCCTAGATTAGTACTTTTATGTCATTCATCTGAACTAAATAGTCTTGCATGTATGAACCCTTTTTTAAAACCACCCCTCACCAACAATAACAGTAACTCAGCGGGCAGCATTCAAATTTCATTATTAAACTACCGGTATTACTGATTGTGGGCTAAGTTGTAGGCTAGCCCAAGGCTAAGCTACCTTTTGGCCCTGGTAAAATGTTATGAAATTTTTATGTAGGTGGTTAAGGACAATGTACTGAAATGAAAGAAAATCACACTTTTTAAAATTATATTAGTAGTATCTATGTTAGGCCAATGCAGCTGTGAGCCTCTTTACAAGAGAATCTAATAGTTCTATGCGTATTTACTGTATAAATGTAAAGCCACCACTCACCAACATGTCAGCAGACAGCATTCTGATTTCATTATTAGACTATATATTGTAGGCTACAATGGAAGAAAATCACACTTTTTACAATGACATAATTTTGTTCATTGCCAGTGTCATGCCAGTGCAACTGTGTGTCTGTTTATCAGAGAATTCAATAATTATGGACCTTACTGTATCCTTATATAAAAAAACTCCACAGTCTCTATTCATGTTTTGTTGAGCTAGGTTGAGATAGCTTCCCCAGAAGAGGAGAGTGAGTTAGTAGATAGATAGAGATAGTAGAGAACTGGCAAGAGAGAGGAATGTGCCAGTGGGGCAGAGGAGAATGTCTGCGAAAGAGAGGAGAGAGTCGCCGGGTAAGGAGTATTTAATGTGTCCACTCTCACTGATTCCCGTTAAGGTATGTGGTTTTAAAGAGTTGCACAGTTGGTATACACATTCAAGAGACTGAAAAGACCAAAAAGGTGTGCATTATCGAGTGTGGTAGGGGTCTCGTCTAAAATGCCATGGCCAATTTTTTGCCCCAGTCTGCCCCTGCTACTGTCACTGTGACGGTAAATAGAAACAGAAAGTTTAGGTGAGTTAGGTCAGTTATGCCTTTCCTAACAGTCTGAATGGCAGCTTAAAAATGCGAACCAATGTGGTGTGGTGTGTTCACATCGAAACACATTTAAACAGGTGCCATATCAAAAAGGCCAGATTACATACCTCCCAACTATCTGATGACTGAAACTGTTTCTTAATTACAATTTGGGAGTCATTTTGAGGCAGTGTGCAGATGTTTTTTGGCACTTTTCCCTACTTACAATTCAAGCCAGGACTTTAAGCTACAAATCATCCAAGTTTGGTGTTACAGATCCTACCATTCATTTTGCCATCAGTGTTTTTCTCCCCCTTATAATGTTTCTGTTTAGATTTAGCTAAATTATGCAAGAAAGCCAAATACTACCCTCAGCTTATGTAAGTACTGTTTAAGATTTCATGAATGGCTAGTCTACAATTGACCACTGTGGTCAAATCAGCAAAGTTATGCAGTCAGCAGTTATAATTCCTTATATGTAGCCAATCAGAAAATATGGAAGCTGTTTCCATCATACAAAACAGACAAAATACACAATGTACTTCAGCTACAACAAAAAATCCACGACTAAACAAAAACAAATGGCTGCACATATCTTAAATGTGTAAAATGCACTTTGCATCAAGTAGTCACTTAGAGTCCTTTACTGAAAAAGGCAGGAACAGGAAGTTAAAAATAGGTGAAGTGTTGTGGTCACAAAACATTGTTTTTAAATAAATGTTGTGTAAACTCTGTAAATATATTAACAAGGTTCTTAATGCTGGATTTTATGTGTAGAGACCCTGCAAACACTACAACCATGATGTCATTTTAAGCCAAGCCTTTGCAGTGTTTTAAAACAGCAATTTGAGTGCATCTTGCCAATAGGCCTGAGCAAACTTGTTGAAAGTCTTTTGGTCATAAACCTAGACCAATCAAACTAAAAAGGCAGGTATGAATGTAATTTTGCTTGAAAGTTTCATGAAAACACTCTTGAATGTATTGGCATTAGAAATTTTGGTATGAAGCTTGTTAAGTTTGTATTCATATGACACATTCATAAAGGGTTACAATGCCTTCATAAAGCCCAATAATGGTTGAAATTAGCATTCAAAACTATTTATACATACTCATGACTGCACTCGTAAGGTTTTACACAAGCTTTATAACCACAATGTCACTTAAAGTTGGAATAGGGCTTATGACATACTGTAACATTATAATGCCTTAGGAGTAGGCATGAGTATGAACAAATAGCTTACATTACACTTAGCTGATGCTCTTATTCAGAGCGACTTACAGATATTTACAAGTTTTCAGTTACAGTCCCTGGAGCAGTGTGGGATTAGACGCCTTGCTCAAGGGCATCTCAACCATGGGTAGGGTGGGATTTGAACCAGCAACCTTCCGATTGCAAGAACAACTCCCTAACCACTAGGCCACAACTTAACATACTTTATGGATGCATCATAAGCCTTTATAAGTGTGTTTATAGAGTCTTGTGAATACCAAATTTTCCATTAATAGATTTCTGCCATGACAGTTACAGATTTCCCTCTCCCAGGCCAGGCTGTGATTGTGCTGCTATAGGCCTACCTTCTTGCAGTGGTAGGTAGCATTAGATCTGCAGGGTACATCATAGTTGGGCCAGCCGTCCAGGTCAAAATCCTCTCCACAGATGATGCCGTCACCGGCGAAGCCGACGCGACACTCGCACCTGTACATGGGCTCGGTGGTGTGGCTCAGGAAGATGCACTCAGCAAACCTGTGGCAGCTGTGGCTGTTGTCTTTGCATGGGTTGTATGGCTCACACACCTGCAGACAAGAGACTGGAGGTCAGCTTTCAACAGGAGCTTGTGTTTGGGCTTAGTAGTGAGGTAGCAGAGGTGGAGGTCAGCTTTAGAAAGTCAAAACCCTGCCACATACAGTATACGGTATCATCCAGCCATTTTCCAAACCAGTTGATCGTAATGACCACACAGATCATAAGACAGATAGATCAGTTCATTAGTGAAATGACCTGTGTTAAATGCCCAGACAGAAGGAATACATGACAGGACTTTCTGAAGCTTGTCTAAACCCTTGACCAATTAGTAAGAGAGATAGAAGGAGAAAAACAAATGAGACAGGATTTGAGTAAAAGAGAAATCAAGAAGTTAAAACATCAAAGTGAAAGAAGAAGTACAACAAATAATGCCAGTGATGGATCCTCAGACCTGTTTGTTGT